>PVJC01052547.1:0-11105 GCA_004026665.1 Murina feae
CAGCTACCTTAAAATTATTCTGTGTGCTCTTTTCCTCCTCTTTTCTTCCCATCCATGCCTTTGTCCTCTATCATATGTACAACTCATTTCCAGTGTAAATCTTAGCTCTGTGTTTTCATATTCTAGACATCATGAGTTTCAATATCCAGAAGTAGATGTAATCCAAGGCAATTATTTTCAAAGTGTATCACAATTACTGCGGGAGATAAGTCTTTTAGCAAAGCAGATTCTAGGACTGCACCCAAACAGCGAGCCTGCCTTGATAAGAAGCAGCCCAAGAGTATGCACACCTACATCTCAGAACTCTACCTCCAAAGACTGAGCACGGCTCCTTGTGGAACTTTTGCTTGTTCACTCAGTGATGATGATGATGCCCCAGAGTAACCTTCGCTGGACCTCTGCTTTTGCCATTTACTCTGTCTCCTTTGTCACCGTGCTTTCCTGTTCCTATTCTGACCACCTGGATGCACCAGGACCAGGGTAAATGCCCAGGAATTCTCCCCCATTTCGAGTGCTCCATGTGACAATTCTCTCTACTAGGGGCAAAGTCTCTTGTGTCAAACACATTCAAGGACCTGAAGCCCATCTTTCCTTCTGGATTTGGAAGAACAGAAGAGCATTCTGACAGGGAATGGAAGGATACACTATCAGTGGAGCCACTTGCAACACTAATGAGCAAAATCAAAGGGAAAAACAATTCTCATCTGTGTCCCTCAGAGGCAAACAGGAAATCCTTCTGATGGTTATCTGGCTAACATGTTTCAGCAAGGCTATGAGTCACTACATCCTGGGTATTTCTAGCAAGTACCTTCACATATCCTGAGCCCATGAAAGTCTCCGGATCTCTACAATTCCCCTCTGTCCGCCTTCCTTCCATCTCTTGGGCAGCCTGACATTTGACAAGGACAGACTCACAGAATAAAAATGTTCCAAATGGGTGGCTGGAAAAAGTGACATCACGATAAACAAGAATCAAATCCAGAGGCTGTGCCTGCTGTCTGTATTACAATCAGGTAAGAGCCAATCTGAAAATCAGGCTTCTGAAGGTAACTGAAATATTTTTTTAAATAACCTAATCAAGGCCACACACTAATGAAATGCTTTTAAGATAATTCTAGGCCTGTTATTTTTTTTTTTACACACAATAAGGATTTCTTTGAATATTTAAGTGTGTTAAGTTTTAAAAGAAAAGTGATCCCCCTCCCCCTAGTACCTTACTTTCTAGAGCCACTGACTGGGAGTCACTCCTGGTCTAGCTGCCAAATTGCACCTGAGTCTCTCTTCCTGTTTGATCTTTCCCATTCTAAGGCTGAGAATGATGAATGACAACAGTAGCCACCTTTGTCCCTTCGCTCATGCACTGTGCTCCACACTGGGGACTGAAAGATTTGCCTCAGGGTAAAGAAAGCTACCAGAAGGAAGCAGAGGTAGGACCCTGGGTGTACAGTGACCTGGAAAGTACCTGACATTCTGATGCTCAGGCTACATCCTTGATCAATTACATCAGAATCTTGGGCATGAGACCCAAGAATCAGTCTTTTAAAAACTTCTCCATTGGTTCCAATGAACAGTTACAGTTGAGAACTACTGCACCTGAAAAAAGAGAAAGATACCCCTACCGCATGGAACTCAAGATCACATGCAATTTGAATCCATGCAATTATCCTAGAACTGCCAAGTCAAGTCCCCAGCCCTGCCACCAGTTCCCAGCAGAGGGAGGAACTGCCCTTCCCTATATTTATTCTTTTAGCTGTTAATGTTTCTCTTGACATTTCCCCCATTTAAGATGCCTTCAAAGTTCATATAACTTGTTTTATCTTTATATGATTTTTGTTGTTGTTGTAGGTCATTTATTATGCTTTTTAAAAATAGTTTATTGATTTTAAAAGAGAGGAAGGGAGAAGAGAGAAACATCAATGTGAGAGAACAATATCGATCTGCTGCTTCCTGCATGCCCCGTATTTGGGACTGAGCTCACAATCCAGGCCTGTGTTCCAGTGACCTTTTGGTGCATGGGATGATGCCCAAGTAACTGAGCTGCATGGCCAGGGCCATTATTTATTATACTTTTGACAGCAAGGTGAATAAGCACTTTTTAATCACAAGTTATCACCCTCATGAGGGTTCACAGAATGTTCGTATGTTACAAAATCTGAATCAGTTAGGGGAAAGTAAGCATGAAGTCTAGACTTACTTTCAATATAGAAAACTGGGACACAACAGTTTATTTGGTCATACTCTTCTCAGGGCATGCTTTCCAACCCCTAAGCTGAAAAATATATTTTCTCTTTGAGTAAAAGCATCAGCTTCTTCCTTTAGCCCACAGTGAAGTTGCTGGGACCTGGCATGCAATATGAGAGCACAATTCCAATTCAGATCCGTCCCCTTGCCCCCCTCCAAAAATGTCATGGCAGAAGGCTACTTTTGCAACCCACATTCTTATTCTCTAGTAAATAAACCAAATGAGGACGTGAATTTATTTACTCACAGGTGGGCATATCATTTTCAAGTAAGGAAGGAAGGCAAACGGAACTTCTAAGTGCAATTTTCATTAAAAAAAAAAAGTTAAGTGGTTTGAGAAAATTTTCTCAGAATTTGAGAGACAGAACCACATAAGTCATCTGGTGCCAAAACCCCACCCCCTGTAACAGCCGTGAAAGCATTTTCTTGACCATTTCCAGCCCACTATCTCATAAGACAACCTTTTCCACAATTGAAAAGTTTGAATTGTGAGAGAATTCTTTCCAATCACTTGTTTAAACCTGCCTCTCCAAAACTTCTGCTGTCCATCTGCCCAACATTCCAACACAAAATGAGTCTGTTCCCTTTCTCACTCAGAATTTCTTCAGAAATGAAATGACACCATTTCTTTCTTTTTCTGTTTTGGGGTTAAGCTTTCTCACTGTCTTCACTTGTTTCCTTAATAAATGATTTCCAAATGCCTGGTCATTCCGGCCATTGCCCTTTGCACAGGCTCCAATTTATCAGTGCCCCTCTCAAAATGTAAGCTCCAGAGGTAAAATCAACAGAAAACATGATTGACAACTTTGTTGTATACCTGACACTCCCTTTGTTTGGGGTCTGTGCCCGGACTAAGATGGTGTTCGTGTCTTGGTAGCTCTATCTGAGTTGACTCCCATTTAGAATTATAGATTTTAGCGATGTCTTGAATCCCCTGCCTGTTATTACATTAGGCTACATAATGACTAGGGAAAAATTATGCTGCTCAATGTAGGACCTCTTAGGCTTTTAATGTTTTCAGGAGAGCTAACAATGAAGGCAAGAATTTCCTCTTCCTTGATGCTTTTCCAGTTGGGGTGAAGGGCTTACTTTATAAACTGCATTCCAGGTTTTGACTTGATTTAATAGCTCTTTATCAGTAAGCCCTCCTACAGGAACTGAGAAAGAGCTTTCCAAGAGCAAACAGGAGCAGCTAAGAGCAGCTTCTCAAAAACTCCTATTTCTTTCCAGGTACAATCTCAGATGCTAACTCTCAAGTCTCCCTGCTTTGGATGCTCATTATTCTGCTTATCTTTTTTCTTTTCCTTCTAAATAGTATCCACACTTTAACACAGGGTGAAATGGGACTCTGCAAACACCAGAACTGTAGCTCCAGATGGCCAAATGTATTCTACCAAGACCTCGGGAATTCCCGGCTCCTCTTGTTCCAGCAAGTACTGACTTTCTGACTGCAGGGCATCCACTGAGGTTTGTGTTTTTCAGTAGTCATCCCAAGTACGAGATGATCTAATCTACTTCGTCCCTCCTGCTTTACTTTAACTTGCTACAGGCAGGCAGGATGGAAAACAATGTGAAACTAAGGCTGGAACACTCCTGACTTGGGAATGTCCTGTGGTTATCACAGTTTATGACCATTTGTAACCCTAGTCACTTCTGCATGTCTTTGGCATGCTGCTGTCTATCCAAAGAAGATGCAATCAAGAAGCATGTGTCCAGTGAATGAAGTGGCTGGTATTATAGGCCTTCCCTGAGGTCTTCCTCATACACCAAATGCACAGGCTATGCGACATCTGTCTCTGATCAAGTGAACCAATACTCTGCTTTGCCCACACAGGGCACAGAGAATGCATCCATTTCAGTAGGAAGAGAGGCAGAACCCCTGGGTACAGGCCAGGGAGCCTGGACATGTGGTGGGGAAAGATGAGGAGGTTCTTTTCTGGTTGCTCTTATTCCCTCAGTAGAGTGAGCTACAAAAGTAAAAGTGAAGATGTATGGTAAGGTTTGATTGTTTTCTGAAATTAACTGATGAGACTGGTTGAGGTGAGATGGTGAAGTAATGAGATTGATCCCCCAAAAGCCACCAAGAAATTACTCATTATCTCAGACTCAACATCTCTCTCTGTAAGTCATTTTCCTGATTATATGTAGTCCTTCTTTGGAGTCAACTTTAAAGTGTAATTTACCTGGCACCATGATTTAATGTGAGAAATTGTTGTGTAGATAAAGACCAGGAATGACTAAATGGGAAAGACCCAAGCTCCATTTCATTTTTCTGGGTGTTGATGGTGGAAAGTTGCCCATAATAGAATGCGGAAGTGCCTTTTGCTGGAATGTGCCCTGAGCTCATTTTGTCATGATATAAGATGTAAAGCTAAGCATTTAATCCACAGGCTCATCTTCAGTTCTGCATCTCTCCTCTGCTGCCGTGGGTCCCTGTGACTCATCTACAGAACATGACTGAAAGAATGTTGAACTCATCCAAGAAAAATGGGACTCCTTGGGAAGAATGTGGCTGACAAGAGAGTACTTGCCAATGAGAAAATACCAGAATTTTTATGAACCTCAGGATTTTTTTAGGCTATGCAGGAGTGGAAGAACATTACCTGCCAATCTCCAGCCCAAGAATGACATGCTGCTTCCAGTGAACTTACTTGTCCAAGAGGTAGGGACCTAGCCACATTTCACTAAGGCCAGGAATGCTATGAGTGATGCTTGGATAAGCTTTAAAAATGTCCCACCCTCTCTCCTAACTAAAAAATAGGTCAACTTTCAGTCTCAAGGGCTAGAAAGTAACTGCTTCAATGATGCCCGTTTCCAATGGTGCTCAGCTTGGGGATTTTACTGTCAGTATTCTTTGGGTGTCACCCTGCTTGGAGGAAATTACGAAAATAAAAGCAATTCACACCACCTCACAGTAAGACTGGAGACTTCTCATGTAACCATTTTGAAAAAAATCTTGGAAACACTAAAAGGTGAAGGGTCAAGACCGATCCTGTTCAACCAGAATTATTCAAGCACTGAATTAGATACATGTTTCTTTAGTTATGATTTTTACTTTAGTTGTTGTTTCAGATGGTTGATGGATCACTTGAGAGCATCCCTTGATAAGATATCTGTTAAGGTGGGAATAGATATCTGTTAAGGTAGGAATTAACCTAGAAAAGCACAGTCTAGATTTTGGAGCTATGAAACAATGCTGTCTCTGTAAAGGCTGTAACTGGGACCCTCATCTTCTTCAGCTCTTATCCTAAGCAGTACCCTTATCTGGAGATTCTCCCTGAGTTTCTTATAAGGGCTCAGTAGGAGTGATGTTGACTTTATATCATTAACAGCCACAAAAGCTCTTGAAGGAAGTTCCCTCTTGATTTCACACAAGAGGTTTGACAAGTAGCAAATGACAGCATAGAAGGGAAAGAGGCACACATCTGAGGCTTCCCAGAAGATCTTGAGAAAGGGAAGGCATTCTGAGTAAGGAAGTTTTAGTTCAAAATGAGCTATGAGTTGGCTATTTTATTGGGGCATAGGCCAAGGCATGGAGCTTAAAAGTCCTATTGAGTGCTCCAGGCCCTTTATCTGGACTTCAGAGACTAATAGTTTGTTTTGATCTGCTTTGTTCTAGGAAGGAGAGAGGAAACATGACATCTAATCAAGAAATAGTGGAACAGTTTATCTGTCAGAGACTTACATTTGCTGTGGTTGTTCTGAAGGCAGAACTGAAACCAATGAGTAAGAATCAAGGAGAGGTAGATTTCATCTTCATACTTGGAGAATTTTGCAATAATTAAAATTGCTTGAAAAAGAGGTTGTTTCATTGGAGAATGGATCCCTCTAGCCCCTAGCCCTCTCATCACCGCCCACTCAAGCAGAGCCAGGCTAGATTATGCAGGGAGCTTTCCACATTGACTAGGCCACCCATGCGGGTTTAACACAGATTCTGAAACCAGGGAGCACTTTCGCAATACAGACCTACTGGATGAGAATCTAGGATAGAAGGGGATCCTCACATTGTGCACTTTTAACAAGCTGCCCAAATAATCTGATGGCAATTCTTTAGGCAGCAGGACTCGACCTGGTGTAGATAAACCAGTAGTCTGAAAATTTATTCTTTGACCACTTGGTGAATTTTTTATAATCTCTTGCTCTCTCCTACAAATCCTTTTTCTCTCTATGTGATTAGGGCCAATGACAGAAAACCATATTTTACCAGTCTGGAATAAAATTTTGGTTGGCAACCACTATTTTAGATGACACTGGAATGTCTCTACAAATACTAAGATTTTATTATTTAAGATTAATTCATTAACTCTTACATTGTGCTACTGAGAGGGAGCATGGACTTGAACTAAACACACTTGCATTGGCTGGGGAGCAGTTTCCTGATCTGGACAGTGTGGTCTGGGAACTAGACTGTGGGATGTCTCTTCCTCACAATCAGGCAAACAGGATATGCTTGACGAAGGGTTTGGAAAGGGCCCCTGTGAACTAGGGGAATGTCTGGGGGGAAAAAAAACAAAACACAAAAAAACACCCTGGAAGTCCTTTCAATTCCTATAATTCTATTTTTAAACCTAGCTAAGAACCGAAATATTTAGAGTAAAGCCTGATTCTTACTTCCTTGATGGGGCTACAGAAATAGATGCCCCACCCCCACCCCATCTGGAGGATAAACAAAAAAGTCTGGGAGAACAGCCAAGTTTACTCTCAGAGGTCCCCTGTTTTGCTTTTTTTTTTTAATTCTGTAGCAATAAACCATTCCTTGTCATTGCTTTGACTGATAACCTTAGTGTGACATCATGGAAGGCCTTTCCTATAATGAGGTCATTTTCATGGGCAAGGGGTGAGTGAGCCAGTTCCTTAAAAACCAAACTCCAGTGAGCAGGGAAATTGCCTCTCTAAAATGGGCCAGGAAGAGCTGAGCTCCCTACTCAAATAAATCTATCTTCTCCAGCCCAACTCCTCACTAACCTCTATTTTTTCAGCTGTTATCTTTTCTGCTCTGCAGTAGAAAACCTTCATCTGAAGAAATGTTGGAAAAAAATATTCTCCTCTCCTCCCCGCTTCCTGCTTGGATATGACAGATTAAAAAATAAAACAACAACAAAAAACTAAAAAACAAAAAACCACAGGTTGTCTCTCTTCTGTAACTTGTTTCTCTTTAATTATAAACTTCTGATTAGAAAGTAAGTCAGTTCATTAAATGTCCAAGCGTTCAAATGGTCTCACAAATTACTTCTTTGATTTAAAATTCAGAGGACTCCACTAGGAATTCCCAAATAAGCTGTGCATAGATGTTATTAGCACATTCACATATTGTTGAGGGTTTTTTTGGTTTTTTTTTCTGCATAAAGGAGGCAATGATAAGCAAGAAATTCATCAATGAGTTAGAAAAAAAAAGTCAGTAGGTAGAATGCTATGTTCTAAGGCTATGGCTTCACCTCAGTGGGCAGCCTACAGAAGTGAGGCTTTATGTGATCAGGATAATTTCTATATAAATAATCCATTAAAACAACACCTCGAAAACTCTGTGATGCTTCTGGGAAAGAAGGAACATGAGAAGGTGTATACATAAAATTCATCCTTCCTTTGATGGTTCACAGTAGCTCTTCCTCCTTGATAACTCCCCACTTGTGAGGTAGAACTTCAGCTGTTTCTTCATTAGCTCTGAGAAGCGGGGCTGGGATAGCAGCGGTTGAATTATAAATTGATGAAAGGCTTTATTTGCTATTAGTATGGCGGGAATTCCTCATCTGGAGAAACTCGGGGCAGTGGGAAGCTCCCCCTTTTGAAACAGGCTTCTTGAAAGGAGCGAAGAAGGGGTTGCTGGGTCAGCCTGGTAAGCAGAAATTGCTTGGGAAATGTTATTGCTCTGAACTCACTAGAGAGAAGGGAATTTGGAGAGAAGGTTTGATTTTTAAAAATAACCACCATGAGTGAAATTTGGAAGATAGAAAGAGATGACCAAAGAGTATGTTAGAGAGTTTGCTGTATGATGTCATGTATGGAAATTCTCTGCTACTGCCTTCCAGACCTCAATGAAGCTCCACGAGATTTTCAAGGTTTTAGGAACTAGATGGTAATTCTTTGTAAGTGATGCCTGTAGTAACTTGGTTTAAGGCCAGAGCTAGCGGATCTGCTTTTACACTTATTAATCATTCAAAGCAAGTTTATTTTTTTATGTAAGATTAAAGACAGCAAACACACATTTGAAATACCTATTCTCCATGCTGGGACATAGTTACAGGAGAGTAAATTCTGAGCCAGATGTCCTGGAGAATTCTAATAGGGTATTTTAAACTGGCAGCTTATAAAATGGTACATATCTTTTACTGTAACTTTTAATTTTTAATAGTATTGTTATTTTAAGAATATATATATATATATATATGTATATTTGTAACAGAAATTGAGGGAGGGGCATGAAGAACAGCATAGACAATGCTAAAAAAATGAATAAAATGACTGAGTATAACATATAAGAGCAAGAGGGAGGATAAACAAAGGTGTGCCTCAGGAAACAGGTGGGAAAGGCAATAGCCATTAACTGGTCTATTTTTGTTTGGGTTGAGAATCTCAGAGCCTCATCTGGGTCTCCATGGTGGAACATGGCCACCCCCATATTTGGATGAAGATAACTATGATACAGCTGAATAGATACATGCCCAGATGAGAATCAGCAGCAACAAGTCTGTGATATCAAACAATCATATTAGAATTAACAGAGTGATTTGAAATTTACAGTATCAGGGAAAAAACTGACAATCTGTGACCTCTGTTAGGTAGACAGTTTGGTTAGTCTTCATACCAAAGTAATAAAAACAGCAAGAGGAATGCTTTGTGAGCATTCTAAGCAGCAGCAACTTCTCCAAGCCAGTGGTAACCTGGGTGACAAGCAGGAGCAGAAGGACTCAGCCCAGATGCCCAACACCCCTCTCTGGGCTGCGTGGAAGACACCCATGTGGTGTTTGCCCAGTGAAAGCTAGAGCTGTACCCTGGCCAGCTGCTCAGCTGCATTAGCCTTTGCACAAATACAGGTGGGATATCCTGGGGCCATTCTACCCCACTTTGGAATAAACATTCTATTCTCTCTAGTGCTGAATGAGAACTCAGCCACTCAGGAAAATATGAAAAGTTACTAGTAAGGTAAAGGTTCTATCCTTTGCCCTCTTAAATAAAATTCTTTTTAAACATAAGGGTATGAGTAAAACAAGGTCCAAGATTGATGAGAGAGAGATTCCAAGGAAGTCAAGGATGAGGGATGTTGCATTTGAGGTTTTGGCACAAACTATGCAACCTTGCCTGTAGCTTTGCTATATGCATGCAATTGTGGGTGATGTGAATATCCCTCTAAGAGCCTAGAGTCTAGGCTCCTGGGGCAGATGCCATGGTTAGTTATCTCTTGTAATCTCCCAGAAGAGCACATGCTCACTTTTATATCACACTTATCCTTTCCTTTGAATGTGGCTTTGGACCTATTATGCATTAAAATAATCAAGTCTGGACTTGAGTCCTACCCCTTCTAACTCTAATGGATCAAGTCAGAACAAATGATTTTTATGAGAAACCACCTCTGGCTTGAATTAACAGTTTTGCCAATCTTCAGTGAATGCACCTCTAAGACTTGTTGTCAGCAAACCCCCTTTTTTTTGGTTCCCCTGGTAATAAAATCCATGGAATTCACATTCTTTTGGAGCTGATGAACTAAAAGTAGCAGTCCCCTCTTCAATTTCCATATTCCCTCACTCCTGGCCTGGCACCCCACCACTTCCCAGATCTACGTACATTTGTGATCTGGATTTGAGATAAAAGCCCCAGTCCTGTAGTAATCAATTCCCCCCAGATAAAAACCAGAATAGAAACTCTGTAAGAAAATCCTGGAGGTCTGCTGAGCCACAGACACAAGTATCTAAGGACAGTGATGACAGCAAATATAAAAAAAAACACCTCGGTGACATAAGATGCTTTGTTAGAGTCTATGACATTACAGTCACAAAAACTCTGAAGCCTTCTCAGAAGGGCAAGCAATTTACCTAGTTCCTTGTCCTTTCCACCAAAAGGTGTGGCCAGCTTCTTTCAGAGTTTTTCCAGTGAAAGTCAAGGGAGCAACATTGGAGGCAGGTTCTCAGCAATCTGTCAGGCCCACATCTGAGAACAGGATATGTGGTGAATGCACAAAGGAAGAATTTTTTAAGAAATATATTTTATTGATTTTTTACAGAGAGGAAAGGAGAGGGATAGAGAGCTAGAAACATTGATTAGAGAGACACATTGATTAGTTGCTTCCTGTACACCCCCCACTAGGGGTGTGCCTGCAACCAAGGCACATGCCCTTGACTAGAATCGAACCTGGGACACCTCAGTCTGCAGGCCGACGCTCTGTCCACGGAGCCAAAACGGTCAGGGCAGGAAGAATTTTTTTAAGGTGATTATTAGGCCCTGCATGTAGGAAATGAAATGACAGTTTCTGAACACTGATAACAGATAAAGGAACTCTGACACAGCAGATACCGTCTCCAAAAGGCAGAGGACACAGTCAACACTGGCTCTTTCCCATAGCTGGGCACTGCTGGTGTGGGGCTCTAAGAAGGTCAGCAGGGACTTAAGAGCTAAGATGGGGAACTCAACACACTTAATGGGCATGTTGTAGCTCATTTGAGCCTTAGACCTGTGAGAGAAGCTACCTTGCTCACCAGAGCCCCGGGGATCCAAGAGTGCTCAACTATGAGTGATTTTTTCCATAATATCTAGTTCATGTCACTGGAGATGCCATCTCACAGCATATCCTGGTGACCTACTCATTGCTGAATTTGCCACCATTCATCACTATCTACTTATTTATAGGCCTTGACATGTCAAAAACCCTTGTA
>PVJC01052548.1:0-11109 GCA_004026665.1 Murina feae
GGAGAAGGTTATGCACAGTTGCTCATCAATAGGAATAGAGTTTCAGCCAAACAGACTGAATAAACTCTAGAGACATGTGGTACAACATTGTGCCTATTGTCAACAATGTGCTGTACACCTAAAAATTTGTTAAGAGGATAGGTCTCATGTCAATTATTCTTAGCACACTAAAATGTTTTTAAAATTTTCATGGCTAATAAGCTAAATTGTGACTTGGACTTGAAATTTCCAAGCTAAGATTCCTTTTTATAAATCATAGTTGCTATCCTAGGAATTCCTATCCTGCTGTGCTGTGAATGAAGGGGGAAGTGTTACAAATTAAAGGCTTTCTCATGGCATATCAAAGATTCTAATGTACCAGAGACAGGAGACTTTATTTAGGTGTGCCCTTGTCCTCCAAGTCTGATGAGATTGCTGTGGCAATTGCTTGCTGAATGTGACCGTAAATCTTCAAAGACCTGTGAGCCAGATCCACACCTTTCTGTGCTCAGAACTCATAAGAATCACATTTAGATTCTAGCTGCAGTCAGAGAAAACTAAGTTAATAAGACATTACTAACCTCAAAATGCATCCTGGAAATGGAGTTAAACTTTGGTGTGAAGGTTAAATTGACCTTTAACAGAACTGCTTTTTAATGTTTCTTCCTTCCCTTTCCCCTTTGTGCCTTGTCTCAATCTACGGTTCTGTTCCTCGTTGCTTTAAGGGCGTTATTTTCGTCTTTTTTTCTAAGCCTTTTTCTTTCTCATCGTTTTCCTTTCAACATAGCCTTCACATATCTTACTTTCTCTAGATCCTTTATTCTGAGACCAATCTTCCCCTATTACCTTAACGTTTAGTCATATATTTCTATTATGTTTCATAACCTTGGGAACTTAGTCGGTTTTAAGGAACATTTGTTTAAGATTTTCTAAATTTAGGGTAGGTTTGAGGGGTTCTTAGAGATTATTTAGTTCATCCCTTTAGTTTACCTATTAGGCTGGGAAGGTTGAGGACTATTTTTAAGGACAAAAAGATTGATGGAAGATTAACTACCTAATTATATTTCTATAATTTTATTGGTATGTCTAATTCAATCAATTCTTCATCATGTTTATCCCCATTTAAACTGCCCTGTTTTGAGTATCTGCTTTAGCAATTGAATTCTGGTATTGATCTCTATCATTATTTTTGTATTTATATATATATTGCAAATTGGGGAGAATCCTGCTAACATACTCCTATGCTTCTCTTTTTAAGTAAAACTTTTGTTTTTTGTTGTTCTTCTTAAAATAAGAACACCTTATGGTCAATTTTTTAACATTAATAAACTTTATTTTTTGAGAGTTTTAGGTTTTCAGCAAAATTGACCAGAAAACACAGAGTTCGCATATACCCCTGCCCTAGCATATGCATTGTCTCCACCGCGTTTGACATCTACCATCTCACAGTGATGCATTTGTTACCACTGATGAACCTATACTGATACACGATCAACACATATTGATACAATGATCACTATCATCCAAAGCCCATAGCATATATTAGGATTCACTCTTAGTGTATAGTCTATAGATTTGGTCAAATGTAGAATGACAATTATCTACCATTATAGTATCATGCATAGAGTCTAACTGCCCTCAAAATCCTCTGTGCTCATTCTGTTCATATCTCTCTCCTCCTTGACCCCTAGTAATCACTAATCTTTCCTTTTTCAGAATGTCATATAGTTGAACTCTCAGTGTGACATTCTATAGTCTTTTCAAATTAGTTTATTTCACTTAGTAATGTGCATTGAAACTTCTTCCTTGTCTCTTCATAGCTTAATAACTCATTTGTTTTTAGTGCTGAATAATATTTTCTTGTACGGATATACCACAGTTTGTTTTTCCATTCACCTACTAAAGGACATTTCAGATTCATCTAAGGTTTGTAAATTATAAATAAAGTTTAATGGAATCTCTAAATTTCTTGGAATTAACTGAGATGTTAGCTGTAGGTATTTTGTAGATATTATCAAGTTGAGAAAGTTTCCTTCTATTCCTAGTTTACTAAGAGTTTTTATCACTAATGTGTATTAGACTTTTTCAAACTTTTTTTTTTGTGGTTACTGATATGTGATTTTTCTTTTTTAGTCAGTTGATATAATGAGTTACATTCATTAATTCTCCAATATTGAACCAGCCTTGAATACCTGGAATAAACCCTACTTACTTGTCAAATTTCATTATTTTTACGCATTATTGGACTTGATTTGCTAAAATTTTGTTGAAGATTTTTGAACCTACATTTATGAGAGACATGGTTTGTAGTTTTCTTTTCTTGTAATTTTCTTAAATGTTTGATAGATTTCCCTAGTGAATTCATCCATGCCTAGTGTTTTCTATTTTAAAAAGAAGAATTAATAATTGATTTAATTTTTAATAGATGAAAAGCTATTCAGATTGTCTTTTTCCTCTTATGTGAGTGATCTAATGTTTTTATACATGTCTTTTTCCTTTCACATTTTTATTCTCTTCTCTCATTATATTAATTTGGTGATAAATCTATAAAAACGTGATACATATAACAAAGACCTAAAATATAAATGCTGCATGCATTTCTATGTTTGATGAATTTTTTTGACATACCATAGAAAAAGTTTTGTGGTAAAATAGAAGGATTTTAGTGGTGATGGTGATGGCTATGGGTCGGGATATTAGAGAATGAGAGAGACCTATTAATTATATAGGCCAAGAGTGGATGGATATTGGAAGAGAATTCAGCAATCAAGTAAAGAAAATAAGTAGCAAATCTAAATATTCTATAAGGTGTGGTATTTTGTACGCATTATAAACCTATATGTCTTTAATTCAGTTAGGGGAGATAGTGCTAAAAATCAAATATCAGAGGTAGGCATGGGAAAGATCATTCTAGGACACTGAATGTATGTTAAGAATTTTATAGGTTTTTATAAATTGAATCAGAGTTGGTTTTTAAAGAGTTTTAATTGGTGGAGTGAATTGATTTATTCATTACAAAATAATTTTTATAGGTGTTGTGTGAAAATGGATGAGGATAGGGAAGGAGGAAAGCCATTTAAGACATAGTTTGAATTTATTTCCATGAATAAGAGTTAAATAATTTCCAGATAGAAAAGCCTTTTCTGCAAAAATTTGTTCTTTGTTCTTCATAGAGATTTCAGAAAATATCACTTTTTTGTTACCAGAATTCTTTATTAAAAACAACTCTGCAAATCTATAGAAATAAAATTTTCACAAATTGAAGGCATTAGGAATTGAAAACCAGAGTTCAGTTATGCCCAGAATCAGTAAAATATGAAATATTTTATCTGATATTATAAGTAAATAATGACTTAATTATTAGAATATAAAGCCTATTTAAACTTCAAGAGTTATCTTCAGGAAATTAATCTTCCATATTCCAGATATTATCCTGGAATATGAATACCTTCACCCAATGAGTATATTATGATCTCACTAGAAGGACTGAATTCTCTTGGAATGCCAAAAACAAAACAAAGCAATCAAACAAAAATTAAAAAGTAATGGGAGTTGGGAGGAGGTATCAAATTAGAGTTTTAAGATGGAAGTCAGACTTGATAATATTAAACCTCCTTGACCACCCATCCTTGAGATAGTGTAAGATATGGGTAAAATTAACATTTGATGTCACCAGATGTTCATTAACACAGTTTTTCACTTATCTGTTTACTCAGCACAATAAAGACTTACTTCAGAAATATTTCACTTATTTCAGATCATAAAAATTGTCTTGGACTAAGTGAAGTGATAAAGCATGTCTGTAAATTATTGCCGAGTATGTTTTAGTAGGAAATCTGGTTCCAGTGACTGGCAATTCTAGCAGGTATTCTCTAAGGTAATTAATCATCATCCCTTATTTTTAGTAGTGACTAATTTACATTGTCAGAGAGAGACTGTGATTGGCATGTGATAAAGTGATTTTAAACTATTCTTCCTGATACTGCAGACAACTTCAAGCAATTATAACATGTTTTGTGAGTCTCATTTTTAGAAAAGATAAAAGAAATGCTCTGTATAAGCATGAGGGACTGCCTTATTTTCTTGCATTTGGATATAATATTGTTTTTATTAATGCTCCTTCTGAAATTGCTAAATTAAATCATCTTCCAAAGGCTATAGTGTGGCTGTATTCCTGCATGGTATAATTTAAATTTTTAATATAACATGGTTAATTTAAGCTTATCATAAAATGAAAAAAAAGTTCCAAAGTAACCCAACAGTAAAATACTAAGTGAGAGTTAGTGTTTATAAATAAAACTTTCTACTGAATTTCTGTTTTAATCTGTGTCCTCAATTCCATTTTGCATTATATAATCTTCTAATTTAGTAACAGAAGCCTCAGAAATGACTGGTTACATTTTTAAAATATAGAAAGCGAAAATGGCATAATGGTATTGTTTTACAGTTGAATGCAAATTCATTTCCAAGTACATTAATCTTTTGCTTTTAATTCAGTGGAATTTTTCCTCTGAGGCATTTGCAGTTAGTCAGGTCTCCACTAAAGCAGATATATGTTGTGCAATATAATATGATTTCCTGACTGGATTTCAAATTAACTTTTTTCTACCAATTCTAAAATGTAATACTTGACCACTGAAGGTACTGTTAACACCTCATGAGTTTAGTGTGTTATTCAACTTAAAGTAAATCAGCAAAGTTCATATTAAGATCAGATTAAAGATTTACACTTGGTAAAAGGTTAAGCAAATCTCCATGCTTTTTGATATTTTTAATTTGCATCTTTAATAAGCTGTAGCATCAACAGAGCTGCTGGTTTCATTTTTACATATTTCAAACTGGGAAAACTAGTTCTTTTCCCTACAGTACCAAGATATTCTAGGTTTGAATTTAAGTCTTCAGCATACCAACATGTGTAAGCCACCAAGTTTGCATACTTTAAGAACCTCAGCTTGATGATGGTACTGAAGGGAGATGTTATTTTTCTCAACATGTCTCCTTGTTATCTGGTGCTTCCTCACCCACTGTTACTGACTGCCCTTGTGCATTTTGACCTGCCAGTAAAGGCTCCTTAGAAGTTCTTGGGCCCAAAGAGATTGACTCAACTTTAGCAGAAACTTGAGCATTAACTCCTTCAGGCCATTAGAGGATGGCTATGTAAGGTTTTCTACCGAGTTATTTCTGCTCTCAAAATTGTCCTTTGCCCCCCTGAGGATGATTTAGACAAGGAAACAGTCAGTGATTTAAATTTTCTTCAGTGGCTAAATTATTCCTTCCCACACTAGGTGTTAAAAAATGCACTTAAGCATGGACTATTTTGGGTCACTAGGGCATCCTGAAGCCAATTTGCAGCAGGAGGGTGTTAGAACATATTAACTCTTCAGGCTATTAGGGTGCCTTTTCATCTACACAAGTCAGTGCACTCTCCAAATTACCTAATTTTCCAACAGAGAATTTTGCAATCTAGCTGTGATGGAGAGTTAAGTGAGTGTTCTACTTTTTACCGACTCTACTCAGAATGACAAAGATAGTGATTCCAAACGGAAAGTCTTATTAAGAAAGGGTGTTGTTTGTTTTGGTGGACTGAGTACCTCGGGATGCTTCATGCAGACGTTTGATTGCTTGTGTTTGTGTAAGTTGTCTGTTCTATGAATTTGCCGCTAGGCTTCTAGTTTCCATGGCTGTTGTGTATACATTTGGATCAACACTTTCCTTTTAAGTGGAATTGTAATTGTGAATTCGAGACAAAGAAAGAAATGATGATCCAAATGGTTTCTTGAAAGTTCTACTCTATTAGGCTTGCAGTGCAAAACTAACCGTAGGCATGATGGCAAAATAGGATAACCATGTTTAGATATACAGTCAAGAGAGTTACTATAAGGGACGCCAAATATAAGGTGTACCAGTAGCAAGTAGTCAAAGAAAGCTGTCTCCCTCTGTGCACCCATTTACTACAGTAGCAACAATGTCAGTTCTAGCATCATTTCGTTTTCTGAGTACTAAATATTAACTAAACACCAAGATTTAAAGATGTTTTAGTTGGGCCCTCGCTGGTTTGGCTCAGTGGATAGAGTGCCGGCCTACAGAATAAAGGGTCCCTCCCGGGTTGGATTTCCGTCAAGGGCACAGGCCCAGGTTGTGGCCTCATTGCGGGCTCAACCCAGGCATACAGGAGGCAACCAGTCAATGATGCTCTGTCATCATTGATGTTTCCATCTCTCTCTCCCTCTCCTTTCCTCTCTGAAATCAATAAAAATATCTTTTAAAAGATTTCTTAAATTTGGATGACAGATTGAAAGATAAATGGCCATTGAAACTATAAGCCCATATTTGAAAAATAAGTTAAACAAAAAAAAAAAGGTCAAATTGTCCAAAATCACTACATGTGTAAACTGAAGGCCAAAGTAATACATGTGCAAATGGGAAGGAGGGACATGGCAAAGGAGCAAAAAACAAATGCTCATGTCAGTTTTTAATTTGTCTTCATAA
This sequence comes from Murina feae, assembly GCA_004026665.1. Classification (NCBI taxonomy): domain Eukaryota; kingdom Metazoa; phylum Chordata; class Mammalia; order Chiroptera; family Vespertilionidae; genus Murina; species Murina feae. Next base: position 6,469 of record PVJC01052548.1, read on the forward strand.
TCACACTGTTTTAGCTGTCAGGATAATAGTTTTAACTCAGGCTCAGTTGCTTCCTTAGTCTCTGAAGACCTTTCATAAAGAGATCCAGAAACCCCCCACAAAAACACACACCTCTGTATACGGGTTCAATATTTAAAGCAATCATACTTAACTGGATGACAAAGGCATTCTCAAGTTGGAAATCATTCTGGAGCAAATCCGGAATTCTGGATGTTGGCATATCTGGTTTGGCTTGTGGATGTGACCAAGTGTGCTCTGGGAAATGAGAGCACATTGTGTGATGGTTAAAGCCGTGGGTCGCGTGTAACGAAGTATAGTGCAATAAAAGGTTACCTGAGAGCATCACTGAAAAAATAATTAGGGACTAAACAAAAGACAAGAAAATGTTTAGAATGTGCACTAACATTTTTCATTTTTCACATCTTAATGATTCTGAGTGGTTTTTTATGTGCCAGGCACTGTTCTAAACGCTTTACATTTATTAACTAATTTAATTCTCCCAACAATGCTATGAGAGTAGTCAAATCCTCATGAGGAGGAAACAAGCACAAATGAGATAGTCAATGACTAATCAGTGGTTCTCAACCTCCTGGCCCTTTAAATACAGTTCCTCATGTTGTGACCCAACCATAAAATTATTTTCATTGCTACTTCATAACTGTAATGCTGCTACTGTTATGAATCGTAATGTAAATATCTGATATGCAGGATGGTCTTAAGCAACCCCTGTGAAAGGGCCGTTCGACCGCCAAAGGGATCGTGACCCACAGGTTGAGAACTGCTGGATTAAGGCGTCTTATGTTTAGCTCGCTGATTTACAATATAACACTATGTCAGTTGTGAGAATTAAATTAGTTAATAAATGTAAAGCATCTAGAACAGTGCCTGGCACATAAAAACCACTCAGAGTCATTAAGATATGAAAAAAATGAAAATTGTTAGTACACATTCTAAATATTTCCTTGTGTTTTGTTTATTCCCTAATTATTTTTTTTTCAGCGATGTTCTCAGATAACCTTTTGTTGTACAATCGAGATCCCATTCTATGGCCCATAAAGCCTTGCCTATTTGTACTAACCCAAAGTAATTTATCTTTCCCTAAACTTCTCCACTGCATGCACCATACTTAGTTACACGATGTTGCTTGCCACATATATCAAGTTTTAATACTTGCTATCAATTCATTCTGTCTCCGATGAAAACTTGGTCCCTGTTGGCTCCAATAAAAGTCCATTTCTTCTTATACTGAAAATGATGAACAGCAGGACACAATCCTCCATATAATCATATACTTGAAACTTGAAGTCAGATCCCTTGTGGTTTCCTTTCTGTAACCTAACTACAACCTCGTAAAAACCTGTACTGGTGATTTTTCCTCTCCACAGCTTTTTACTATATTCTTCAAATACCACTCAGCCCAACCTGCCTTTGAAACATCCTCACCCCCGTTCCCTGCTTCTCTGAGACAGCTGTCTCCCTCCTTGACTAGAAGAGTAAGACATCAAGGATTGACATGCTCCATCCAGAGCAGCGCCTGCTTTATCTCCCTGCCCAGAAGTAGTTCTTTTCTGAATTGCCTGTGGATAATGTGTACATATGGGGGAGTACCACTATCACTTATTTCATCATTTACTAGTGTTTTTTTTTTTAATATATTTTTATTGATTTCAGAGAGGAAGGAAGAGGGAGAGAGAGAAAAGAAACATCAATGATGAGAATCATTGATTGGCTGCCTCCTGCATGCCCCCTACTGGGGATTGAGCCCACAACCTGGGCAAATGCCATGACCTTCTTTTGACACATAATACCTGAGCCACACCAGCCAGGCAACTACTAGCTCTTATAACTTATGGTCATTTTCTCCAAGAAGGGTCAATTTAATTTTTTTTTAAATCCTAGAAAAGTTGGATTACCTATTCTATTAGCCAATACATATCCAAAACATTCTAAAATATATTTTATTATTTTTCCATTAGGAATATTCTGTGATCATTATCGAAGACTCTTTAGCATTTTAGCAAATTATGCCAAATGATAGTATTTTCATCTCTATAATATATGTCTGACATCCATAATCAGACATATTCCCCTGTAACCAGACAGAAGAAAATAGGTGCTCAAGCTTTTTTACTTAAGTAAACATTTGTACTGGTGTAGGAGAGAGGGGAAACTTTTTTCTTTATTCTCCTGGATTTTTCAGTTAGGGCCCAGAAATCACACTAATAAAAGACAAATTAATGAGATAAAAACACAAAGTTTATGAGCATGTGCTGATTGAATATATGTGGGGAAAACTCAGTGAGATAGAATATGGGGCTTGCATAGTGTCTTAACAAATTAGCTCATAGAAAATTTATATAGTACTTAATGAATTTGTGAAAGAAACAAGACAAAAGAAAAAGAATTTAAGTGTTTAAGGGTGGCAAACTGTGGGGAAGAAGAGAAGAAACTAATGGAAGGGGAGGGTTATTTCAATAAGATTGGTGTAGATTCCTCTCAGGGTTGGGTCTAGGCTAATAAGAGTGTCAAGATTTTACAGGTGATTAAGAGTCTAATCTCCTCTTTGGTAAATGGGAGGAGAGGGTAGAGAGCTTTCTTTTTCTTTTTCTTTTTTCCCCTATATCTGCTGTTTATCAATTGTCTTCGGCTAAAAATAATCCTTATGGCAAAGTAGCATATGTTGGGGTAGCATATTGTTTTTTACTCTTTGTTGAAATTACTGTGGTGAAATTGATTTAAAAATTATGTAGACTTCAGATGTACAATGATAGAATATAGAATATAATGTATATTGTATTGTGTGATCACCCCCTCAGGTCTCCTCTCACCACCATGTATCTCTCCTTTGCACTCTTCTACCTTCCCCTCCCGCTGGTAATACTGTTGTATGTGTCTGTGAGAGTTTTTTTTTAAATGTTTTCTTACCTTAAAATACTCTTTACCTATAGGTATTGATGTTAATTAATAAAATATGTATGGTTGATACACAGATAAGTCTATGCTAAGCAAACTTATAAAAGCTAGCTCGGGTACCTTCAATTACATTGATTTTTACAGCATTTATCATTGAAAGAGTTATATGAGGCTTTTCATTTCTCACACACTATAGAATGGCGATAACTTAGTTTGTGATCCACAGCCTGCCAGGGACTTTGGATCCAAAATATAAATGGATGACCCCAGTTCACTTCATTGGTTAGACCCCACAGAAGACTGTAGCTACTCTATACAGTTGTTAACTTCTCTGAATGTAGGGACACAATTAAAGGTAGGATTCTTCAGAGTAGTTGCCTGAATATCAGCTTTAGAAAATGAGAAGGAGGCTTTGAAATAGGCAAAAGAGAAACACTGAAAACATGTCCAAATTCAGATAAACCACCTGCCAGAGATCCTGGTCATTTTCCTGGGATTAGTGCGGCTACTGGATAATAGATTGAACAATAAATACCAATGTGTTTGAAAACTAAGTAAAAAGTCATTTATCCTAAGCCATTCGATTTAAAACTAAATTTAAATATAATTTTCAAAAACATAGTCTTTGCACTTAAAAAAAAAAGCAGGAAAAAACAATAACAACACAAAGCCATGAGTTCTATCCTGACTCAGTCAACTAATGTGTGATCATCTGTAAATTATTTCATACTAGAGCCCTGGTGCTTGAAAATTCAGCCCAGCCTGCACCCTCTCTCAGCTCAGGATCCCTCAGGGGGATGTCCACCTGCCAGCTTAGGCCCACTCTCCAGGGGATCAGTCTTAAGCTACAGTTCGACATCCTTAGTGCTGCCCAGGAGACAGGAGAGGCTCCCATCACCATTGCTGCACTCATAGCCATTAGCCTGGCTTGTGGCTGAGTGGAGCTTCTGCACTCGGGGGGTGGGGGTCCCTCAGCCTAACCTGTGCCCTCGTAGTCTGGGACACCTCGGGAGGGGGGGAGGAATGTCCACCTGCTGGCATGCTTGGCCAGCCTGGGTGAGGGGCTGAGGGCCATTTTCAGGCTGCTCACAGCCCCTTCAGGGTTCATGCACTGGGGGGTGGGAAGGCTGGTGAGTGCAGGCCTGGATGTTTCCCACTGGAGGGCCCACGATCACACACGCCTGGTGGGCCTCCACCACTGAGGGACACACCTGGCGCAGAGCTGGGTGGTGAGCCAGGGGCGGACACTGGTGCAGGATCCCTCGATGGGGCCCTGCTGCTGAATAAACACACCCGGGGTGGAGCCGGGCAGCGGACTGGCTTCAGAGCCAGGCAGCTAACCCAGGATGGGCACTCCTGGACGCCCCAAGGAGGTCCCCGGGGGGCAACGCCAGGCAGCAGACCCAGGACGGGTGCTCCTGCATGCCCCGGGGAGGCCCCCAGGGGGCGGAGCCAGGCAGCGGACCCTGGACAGGCACTCCTGGACGCCCCGAGGAGGCCCCAGGCCGGACCCCCACCACTGAGCTGATACACCTGGCACAGCTGTGCTGGCTGCGGAGGCTCCCAGTGCAGAGCCACCCTGCCAGCCTCCATCTTGGCTGGGTTAATTTGCATATAGCCACTCTGATTGGCTGGTGCACGTGGCCATGAGCAGAGGCTCAGCCAGCCTAGGCAGGCAGTTGCAACAGAAGCCTCTGGTTTGCTCTAGTTCCATGGCCGCTCTGGTTG
>PVJC01052549.1:0-11100 GCA_004026665.1 Murina feae
AGACGGTTGCAAAATAAATATATTTCTTCCTTGAATTGAAGCAAAGATTCTGAGTTCTGACTCCCTTTCCCATAATGGAAATTTAAGGTGGTTATGTGAGCAATGCATATGGGTTTACAGTAATGATACCTTAAACATAGAGTCACATGGGATGTTATTTGAGGGGCGTGTGTGTGTGTGTGTGTGAGATGAAGAAATTCATGGAGGTAGAGATTGGCAGGTATTGGATCTGGGAAATTTTATGACCTTTTGCTAATTAACTGTCTATGCTTCAGCTTCTTCTGCTAAAAATAGTGTAAAAAATGGACTCATTTTATATAATTGTAAGATGATAAAGGGGTTAGAACATACTTTTATGATTTTAAAAATATGTTTTTATTGACTTTAGTGAGGAAGGGAGAGGAAGAGAGAGATAAAAACATCAATGGTGAGAGAGAAAGTTGATTGGCTGCCTCCTGCTTGTTCCCTACTGGGGGTCAAGCCAGAAACCTGGGCATGTGCCCTGAGTGGGAATTGAACTGTGATCTTCTGGTCATGGGTTGATGCTCAACCACTGTGCTATACCAGCCAGGCACACCTTTATGTTTTAGCTATCATCATTATCATCATTGAAATCACCACCACCACTATGATCTTATGATCCAAAGACTTTCCTATCCTGTGATCTAAATACACTGATATCACATTGGTGATTTTCCTATAAGAGGGTGACATTAACACTGTGATTCTAATTCAGAAAGTCTGTGGATTCATATTGATAAACATTTCCAAGGAAACTTCAGAGTTATTGTGAGTGTAAACCATTGAATAGCTTATGCCAGCAAAGGAATTTGTTATGAAGAGTTTGTTCTTCTTAGAAAGAAGAGCTACAAGAGCCATGTGTTTTAGGTACTAAAAGCAGTGGAAACTGATCTTCATTCAGTTGATAAAATGTTTTTTTTTTAATGCAGAAACAGAATGTTATTTTTTTTCAAAACTTTCCTCTGTTTAAAGTGGAAGCATTTCCCTGATGAACTGTCCCAGAGGGAGTGATAAAATCTTTAAAATGGCAAACTGGGTTTGTTGTACCACTAATCTGTTTAAAAAACATACTTATTTCATTGTAGAGAAACAATACAACGAAATATGCTATCATATATAAGTGGGGCCACTACAATGCTCAAGATAAAAACTTTAAGCACAAAATGTACAAAATCCAATTCAAAACTTAAGAAAGTTAAATTAAAAAGCCCATGAAATATATTAAAAAAGTCATTAAAATATAATGTGTAAAGATAAATTATTCACTGATTATGTCGTGTAATCTTATGAACACATTTCTGTGGATGTAATTGCAATTTAATTTGCATTAATAGGAAGCCTTTGTGCATATATTTATACTTTCAAAGTAGAACCATCATTTCTAGTAGATAGGATTGTGTGGTATCCTGGGATATTTTACAATCTATATATATAAAAGCCTAAGCGACCGAATGACCCAAAGACCAAACGACCAGTTGACAGGTCGCTATGTTGTGCACTGACCACCAGGGGGCAGACATTCAATGCAGAAGCTTCCCCCTGGTGGTTGATGCACTCCCACAGTGGGAGCATTGCTCAGCTGACCAACAGGCATCAGATGCTGGGCAGCTGCAGAAGCATGAACCTCTTCTGCCTCCACAGCAATGCTAGCAAGTAGCAACAGTGGCAGGCGCAGCAGGACCAGGATGAGCACGAGTAGCATGCCACCTGGCCCAGGCCCTGGCTCCTCCCCTGCCGCTTTATGCTACATATCTGGGGGGATGTTTGACTGCTTATTTCAGCCCAATCCCAGGGATTTGGCCAAAACCACAGTCTGATATCCCCTGAGGGGTCCCAGATTGCAAGAGGGCACAAGCCAGGCTGAGTGATCCCACCAGTACACTAATCAGTGCACCGCCCTCTCATATGATTATAAAAAACAAAAAACCTCTACCAAGACCACTGTCATGTTGCTGCAAGAACAGTTGTCCTCAAAAACACCCAAACTTTTCTCTGAACTTATACTTTTTTGAAAATGCTACCATAATTAATACCAAGAATACAGTGACTTCTATTTTAAAAAATTTTGCGCATAAAGCAAAAATTGGCAAGTATGAACCATTTTGCTGGTATTGCAAAAAGTTGTAATAAATCACTTTGCACCAGGATTGCATGCTTGTTCCCACCATAAGTAAAAATTTCCACCTGCAAAACTTCTTCTAGGTATTACACCTGAGTGCTCATTAGTGCAGTAAGATCCACAAAGAAAAATCAGAGCTAACTTTGAACTCTGAATTGGAGTACCCGAGGGGAATAAGATGAATGAGGCATCTTCATTTTTGTTCTTATTAAACTTTACACATAGACCCCAGTTAGAAGGGGAAGCACATAAACATTTTCCCAATAAATCAAGAAATCAAAAGGATAATGATTATAATACAGAGGGTAGGGAGCAAACTAAAAACAATAATAAAGTTCACTGATTTGAGGTAGTATTTAAAATGTTTGATATAAGTTTGAAAGTTGGAAATTTAATAAATGACTTAAGGAATTTTTGTGCCAATTGTCGTTGTATGTTCTGAACACATAGATTTTGTGGAAAATGTATTGGTTCTTTTTACCTTTTCTTTAATCTTAGAAACCTACACATCTTGAGTCCATTACAAAGAAAATGCATCACTCTGTTATTCTGTTATATGAAATTGATCCCCAGAATCCATATATATCCTACCATGACCAAGAAAGATAGTTTTACTTTGTTTAATAGACTGATATCAGATTACCTAAAGAAAATATTTACCGCTTAGAGAATTTTATTAACATTGGAGAAATGATAATAAAAGATGAAAAACAAAAGGGAGACCAATTTATTGACTGTCACTCAAACAATACATTCTATAAAACAAAAGGCTAATATGCAAATAGACTGAACGGGAACAACTGAACAACCAGTCACTATGATGTGCATTGCCCACCAAGTGGCATGTGGGGAATATGGGGGCATTGGCAACAGGCGTCAAAGTGTGGAACATGGTGGGCGTTGGCCACAGCGGGATGGTGGAGGTCAGCAGGGGCATCAGACCAAGGCAGGTCACTGGCCGCTGTCATTGGGTTGAGTCTCTGGTGATTACTGAAATTCTTTGCTCCTGCATGCCACAGTCCTGCCTGTCACTTGCTCCGCAGGTGTGAGCGGCAGCTGCTGGCCCTGATCACCCCTGAGGGCTTCTCTACCTGCCCCTGCTCCTGAGAGGTGATGGGGACAGCAGCTGCTGCTCACACCCACTGATGACACAGGCCCATCTCACAACCACTGCTGGTGCTGACCCCAATCCCTCAGCGTGGCACCGTCATAGGGTGCAAGCATGGCCGGTGCCATCATGTGGGAGTGGCAGTGGCAGGAGCAGGGCTGCCAGCAGACAAGGGGCTGGGACATGGTGGGAGTGGCCAACAGGGACAGGGAGGATGGGCTGAGACCCGCCCTCATGCCTACCCTAGCCTTGAAAAAGGTGCGTGAATTTGTGCACTGGGCCTCTAGTATTTACATAATTAGCTACATAAAAAATATACATGTATTAAGATAATTTATTGTGGGCTCCTACTTTCACATAATTATACAATTCCAAAAATATATGTGAGAGGTGAAAGTGTAGAGATCAAAAATATGTTCTTATTAGAAAAATAGCTTCTCTTTACAAGAAAGTAAAAAATAACACAAAACTTGTAATTATGTTTTTTACTTTCAAAATAAACACAGATGCTATCATAACATTTCACATGTGGACTTTCATATTATTCTTTTCCTTCATATTTGAACCCAAAAACAGGTTCAGCTGAGTTAAGGTCTTAACAGAAAAGTTAAGGTCAAGTGTCAACTCATGGGGTTTTTATTATCTCAAATTTGTATGAGTCTCCTGGGAGTATATAAATGCTGCAGCTATTCCTGCAGCCTTCCAGTTTGCTCTTCACCAAACAAATAAAGACTAATTGATCACTGAGTGAGGCACAGAATGGGGCTACAGATGTTGCCACTGTCTTTATGATGCTGACAGTCTATTAGGAGAGTCAGATAATATACAATCTGAATAGAAGAAATTATGGTGAGTGTTACCATAAGGAGTATGATCTGTGCTATGGCAATATAAGGTGGAAGGCACTCATCTGCTTTCTAGGGTGGCATCAGAAAAGGTTTCACAGATGAAACATGATTTAAAATTAATATAAAGATTGAGTTGCCAGGTGAATGGGGAAGATGAAAAGCATCCCCAAAAGTTTGAGAAGTAGTACAAGCTGTGGGCTGGAGGCAGAAAATCACATTGGTGTTTCAAGTGGAAATTTAATATGGCTGGAGAGTAAGGTTGTGGAGGAAAGGAGTACACACATGTCTGAAGATATGATGTGCATTTAGTTACCCAAGGAGCTTCTAGAGCTCCTAAAGGAATTTGGACTTCATTCTAAAGACAATGGGACATCATCTAGTGGTTTTAATTAAGGCAAGCATATAAGCAAATTTGTATTATAGAAATGGTTCTCTGTCTGAGAACATGGTTAGTGTGTACAATACTTGAGGCAAAGTTGAAAGGTTGTTTTAAGAACCCAGGAGAGACATAATCAGGTTATAAGCAAGGCTAGAGGCAGAGGATTATGGAAAGAAATATATAGAATACTTTAGGTTCCATAAATACCTTTTCTGGGTTTATACTCCTAAAATTGAAAGGAAGGTCTTGAAGATATTTATATACCTATGCTTATGGTAGCATTACTCATAATAATTATAACATGAAAGCAACCCAAATGTCCAGTGATGAATGAACAAAACAAAACAAAACAACTTTGGTACATACATGCAATGGAATATTATTTAGCCTTAAAAAGAAAGGAAACTCAATATGCTACCACATGGATACATTTTGAGAATATTATGCTAAGTGAAAAAAATCTAGTCAAACAAAAACAAATATTATGAGACTCCACCTATAGGAGTTACTCAGAGCAGTAAAAATCAATGAGACAGAAGATAGCATATAGTTGTTTGGGACTAGGGAATGTGGGGAACAGAGAGTTACTGTTTAATGGGTATAAAGATTCACATTTTTTAGTGTTTTTAAAAATACGTTTTTATTGATTTTATTGGAAAAGGGAGGCAGAAAGGGATAGAAACATCAATGATGAGAGACAATTATTGTTTAGCTGCCTCCTTCATGCCCCCCTATGGGGATTGAGCCTGCAACATGTGCATGTGCCCTGACTTGGAATTGAACCTTGACCTCCTGGTTCATAGGTCTATGCTCAACCACTGGGCCACACCAACTAGGCTAAAGATTCAGCTTTACAAGTTGAAAAGAGTTATAGAGATGAATGGCAGTGATAATTATACAACATTATGAATGCACTTAATATCATTGAATTGTACACTTAAATTTTAAGATCATAACTGTTATATGTAGTTTGCCACATAAAAACTGACAAGGTAAAACTATATCATACATAATATTTGGGGTTAACATTTTTAGAGGTGGTATTTGTAGCACTGTATAGAAATTCTAGCAAATAATCTGAAAAGGAATATTTCAACTAAATGTTTCCAGTGACCTTGAAAACAGATTTATTCCTCTCGAATTATCTTTGTTCATGTTTTTAAGATAAGTAGTGAACAAAAAATTGTTACTTTATAGTAAGCAATACAAATAATCTTCCATAAATATTATTCCCTATTTTTACAAAGCTAAGCTCTTTCTAAAGGAAGTCTAAAATGTAAAATAGTAGCATGTTATATAACTATATAATGGCTATGAAAATCTAGTTATTACATATGTATTAGAAAAAATATAAACAGAGATTGAAACTTGTTTTATACAACTCTATTTGGGACTCAAACAAAATATCTTTATTGAGCGCCATATTGTTCAAAAATTTAGGCTTGGAAGCAATTTCAGGGCATTTGTCCCTATTTTCATAACCTACAGTATGTTTTTTAAAAAGTGACATGCAGGTGATATTTTGCACATTAAGATATTTTTCCTTATTCAACTCTCAACGCACATGAAAATTAAAAAAAATTTTTCAATTAATTTTAGAGATTGAAAAGCATAACTTTAGAAGTTATAAGTGGTAGGGCAAAAACTTGAACCTGTGTACCAAGACTTCTAATCTTGGACTTAAGGCATACAGTGTGCTTCGTCAAGCAGGATAGATCATAGGATAGTGAACAGCAAGATGTACTTACTACTGTGGGCCAATGTATTTATAAAAAGAAAGAAGCAGAAATTATAAACCAGGCATCAAGAAAATGGATAGAAATTGCACAGAACAAGAAAACCACATTTATGGGGAAAGGGAAAGACTTTAGATTAGAGAAATAGGGTGAAAAAGACAAGAGCAGCAGCAATGCCACCTATAGAAAACATAACAAAGCAAAATTGATTCACCATTCTAAGTAGAGAGCACAGGATCCTATTAAATTTTATATGGAAAATAGGTCTTAATATGGTTACCAAAATGTAAGATATTCTTTTTCTTCTTTTAGTTTTCTATTATATTAATAAACAGTTAGCTTTCCTAAAGAATGCTGTACAATTACACTGCATTTTAAATTAAGAATTGAAGTTAAAGGAAAACATATTGATATGTCAAATCAAAAGTGGTCTCCTTTATCTTTGCAATAAAAAGTCCTCTTCATTCATGAGAAATCTAGCACTAGTAGTAGGAAAAAAACAAAAGTGAACTGGACTTTCATTTGGATTCTAAAGAAGGTAAGTGTGAGTCCAAGGCTCCTCTGTTCTCGTTCTTAACTCTACTAGAACATGAAATCTAAAGACAGAGATATTATTGGGATTTCACTGAGACTGTTGTGACTAGCTAGTCTACTCTAATAAAAGAGTAATATTGAAATTAACTGCCTCTCCGGGATGCCTAAGCCATGCCACCAGCCAAGCCATGCCCACTAGCCAATCAGAGCAGTTGTATGCAAATAAAATCAGCCAAGATGGAGGCTGGTTGCCACGGAGCCAGCAGCATTGGGTGGGGTTTGGCAGCGGCGGGAGCAGGGCAGCAGCGGGAGCAGGATGGCCTGCAAACTGCCATCAACCCCTCACCCAGGCTGGCCAGGTATGCCAGCAGGTGGACATCCCCCGAGGGGTCCCAGATTGTGAGAGGGCACAGGCCAGGCTGAGGGACCCCCCCACCCCCTGCCACCAAGTGCACAGATGATTGTGCACTGGGCTACTAGTCTAATCTAATAAAAGAGCAATATTGAAATTGACCATTTCTACAGGATGCCTAAGCCACACCCACCAGCCAATCAGAGCGGCTGTATGCAAATTAACCCAGCCAAGATGGAGGCTGGCAGTCACAGAGCTAGAGTAAACAGGCGGCTTCTGTTGCACCAGGAGTAAGCTGTCTGCTGGCCGGCTGAGCCTCTCTGTGCTCAAGGCAACAACATAGTTGCAACATTGTTCAATTATAGAAGCCTTGGAGCTGAAGCAAATATCAGGCTTCTGTTGCACCAGCAATGGAGGAAACTGCCTGCCTAGAGTCTACTAAGGCAACATTCTTGGAGTCTACTAAGGCAACATTCTTTCAGGTATAGAAGCCACAGAGCTGAAGCCAACAGGAGGCTTCATTACCTGCCTCAGCTTAAAGGAACAGTATCAATTATAGAAGATAAATAAACCCCAGAAACCTGCTTCCAGCCAGCCTTGCTGAGACATTGGGTCAATGGGAGCTATGGGCAGTCTGAAAGCCTGAAAACGCCCCTTATCCCATCACCCATGCTGGCCACACTCCAGTGGGGTGAGGGTCCCCACTGGGGGGTTGGGGGCAGACTGAAAACAGCCATCAGCCTGTCACCCAGGCTGGCCAGGTACCCCAGGAGGGACCTGAACCCTGAAGAGACTGTGGCCAGCCTGCAAACAGCCATCAGCCCTCACCCAGACTGGCCAGGTACCCCAGTAAGGACCCAAAACATGAAGGGGCTGTGGGCATCCTGAAAACGGCCCTCAGCCTGTCATCCAGGCTAGCCACACCCCAGTGGGGTGAGGGTCCACACTGGGGGGCTTGGCCAGCCTGCAAACAACCATCAGCCCCTCACCCAGGCTGACCAGGCATGCCAGCAGGTGGACATCCCCCAAGGGGTCCCGGACTGCGAGAGTGCACAGGCTGGGTTGAGGAACCTCCCTGGTGCACAACCGGGCCCCTAGTTTTAGTAATAGGAAAGAAGCAAAGGGAAGGGCAGATAGTATATATAAGCACTTCATTTGGGCAGCTTCACAAGGAAGCTGCAATTTCACACTCCCCAGGGGACATGGGCCTATCTCATGCAAAATATTGGGTGAAGGAATCTAACAAAGGGAAAGGTAAGCATATGCCCAGTAAATTTGGGGAAACTAGAGAAGGTATTTGCCTGTTAAGCAAATCTGAGAATAGAGATAGTTGGCCAAAATGGGCATGGCCATTGTAAGCATGCCAAAATTTGGGAATAAATAATTGCCTAAAGGAAGGTATTCTCTCTTATTCCTGAGCTTGCTCTTATTGCTCACATGCTCTTGGTTTTTGTGTATTTGCCTGTGTTTCCTCCATTGCCTTGTAGCCATGAGGACCCACCTTGCAGTGAATTCATGGTCTGCAGAGGGAAACACAAGTAAAAACTAGCCTGATGCTGGACTGGACTCTGCTCCAACATGGAAAGGAAACTGGGCACTAGCTCTGATCTTAGCTCTGCTGAAGCCTCAGCTACACTTCTTCTGTGACTGGACTAAGAGAGATGAGACTTGGAAATCAGGGATTTAATTCCACACATAAAAAACATTTATTCTCCCATGCAAGTGTCAGAAAAATAATTTTCTTGGAATATCACATGAACTCTACTCCCAGCAGCAACTAGAGGAGATGAACCACTCTCATGTTTGTTGCAATCATCAACATAGTATGTCTGTTCCTGCTAGGCTTTTTCCCTGGTTGACCTTAGATATTATAGTGCTTGTTTTCTTTTTTTGCCTATTGCTCTAAATTTTGTGATGGATAACCATAAAGTATTGAAGAGTTTAATGGTGATTGTCAAATACAGTGCATTTTAATCATCCCTTAAGATGTTGGACAATAATAGTTTTAATCTATTACTCTTTAAAATAAAACCTGTTTGCCCTAGCTGGTTTGGCTCAATGGATAGAGTGGTGGCCTGCAGACTCAAAGGTCCCAGGTTTGATTTCAGTCAAAGGCATGTACCTCAGTTGCAGGCACATACCCATTGGAGAGTGTGCAGGAAGCAGCTGATTGATGTTTCTCTCTCACTGTTGTTTCTAACTCTCTGTCCCTATCCTTTCCTCTCTGCAAAAAAATAAATAAAATATTTTTTTAAAAAAAACCTCTTAGAAATGTAATGTTCTTTCTAAGAATATAATTAGGATCTTTTTTAAAAAGAAGATAAAGAATTAACTTGAAGAAGAGAGGCTTAGGGGAAGGGATAGCAACTAGTGGCTGTCTGTTCTTGTGCCCACAGGCCTAAGGAGATAAGGATCCTCAGGAAAATGGAAACAAGATTGAAAATAAAAGGTGGGAGGTCGAACTGAGAAGGCAGAAAGAATGGATTTTCCCTGGAAGCCAAATAGTAGAACTCAGACTTCTGTTATATCTCTCACTTACTAAATTTAGGGCTCCCTTCCCAGAGCCTCCGGGGCTTTTCTTATCTGAACTGAATGTTTTCCCCTTTAAAATGCTCAATCTTTTTAAACTGTGGGATGAAGGAGAGTGTTTTTTTACCAGTAGTCTATTGCTTAAAGGGAAATTAAATCCGCAGTGACTTCCAGAAAAAAAAGGAAATCAAACCAAAGACTCTTCTTTCACAAATGAGAATAATACAAAGTACAATAAGTCAGTATAAGATTGCTGTGAGCAGGAACAACATTTACTGAAAGCTTCTTTTAAAAACAGCCATCAAGGCATTCACTGGTCAATGTTACATTCTCAGGATTTAGGAATTGAAAGAGTTTGCACTACTTACTATAATCAAAAAAAAATCTAAACGTAGCATGAGTTCTTAATTATTACTTAGTTTAATCTTTCTTTTAAAATATATGGGCAACGCATCCTAGGATGATTAAAAATAAGAACTCTGACCTTGGAGCTCTCGGCCGTGTACTCTTTACTGCATTGACCATCAGATTTTTTTCATGTTTTATTTGGACTTTTCCCCTCTCTAGATAATTCCACAACGGCTGCATTTAATTTTACAACTCACAATGTTTTTGTTATCTATTTTATTTTTATAGACAATATATTACTTGTATTTTTTCGTATGAACTACTGTGACAGGACAATATATTGAGGTATGTTTTTTGTTGTTGTTTACTGTCTTTGTACTCACTTCCCACCCATTTCCAACAATGTAAATATACCTTATAAACACCTGTGTTTCAAACTCAAAAGCAAATTCTGACAGGAAGTGTAGGTCCAAGGATTACTACATCTAGTTGTATAATACACAAACGTGGACAGTGCTACACTGAATAATCTATGTGAATTACATCACCTAGGATTGTGTGGTGTCTAATCTTCACAACTCCATGTGGTAGTATGGTTACATCAGGGGACACCTGACATTATCATCAAGCATAACATTAATAAATAAGACTGGAGCATGCGATTGTCTTCTGAAAAATGGGAACTCCATTTTATTTCCCTTTCTCATGTCCCAGAACACTGACATAGACTTATATTCAAGCTAGGAAAGTAGAAAAATACATTCAGGAGCAGTAGATTGACCTCAGGAAAATGACTTAAAAAATATGGTAATTTGTACATCCTATCTAATAAAAGAGTAATATGCAAATTGACCGTCATAAGATGGCTTTCCTCATTGGGTCAAAGATGGCCACCACAAGATGGCCAGCAAGGGAGGGCAGTTGGGAGGAACCCAGGCCTACAGGGGAGGGCAGTTGGGGAGGACCCAGGCCTGCAGGGGAGGGCAGTTGGGGGGGACCAGGCTGGCAGAGGAGGGCAGTTGGGGGAAATGCAGGCCTGCAGGAGAGGGCAGTTGGGAGGGACCCAGGCCTGCAGGGGAGGGCAATTGTGGGGGACCCAGGCCTGCAGGGGAGGACAGCTGGGGGG
>PVJC01052550.1:0-11099 GCA_004026665.1 Murina feae
GCAGCCTATTTAGGTTCTTTCTTTTAATTGAATAAATTTGACATGCAACATTGTATAAAAAAAAAAAAAAGAAGCCTCCGTTTTGCTCTAGCTCCGTAGCTGCTGGCCTCCATCTTGGCTGGGTTAATCTGCATACAGCTGCTCTGATTGGCTGGGAGGTGTGGCTTGGATGGTGGGCGTGGCTTAGGTGTCTCGGGTGATGGTCAATTTGCATATTACTCTTTAATTATATAGGATTAACAGAGGCCCAGTGCACAAAATTTGTGCAAGGGACTCAGCCCTCACAGCTGTGGCGGTTTGCCTCAGCCCTCGCAGCCTTGGCTTCGTCCGGAAGACCTAATTAGCATATTATGCTTTTATTTTTATAGATAGTCCTATGACCCATCAGCACCGCGCTTTAAAAAAATCTGTTTGGGAAACAGTATCACTTACTAGTATTTTATGGACCCACCTGTGGAAAATAACAGTGGAGGGAGTATAAATGCCAGAGGGAATCAAACAGGGAAAAGTGGTAAGAGGCCCTGGCTGATTTAGCTCAGGGTTCAGAGTGTAGGCCTGCAGACCAAAGGGTTGCAGGTTCGATCCCTAGCCCCTGTCAGGGTTCTTGTGAAAGGCAAGCAATCAATGTGTGTCTCTCACATCCATGTTCTCTCTCTCTCATCCCCCCTCACTTAAAAATTAATCAGAAAAAATATCCTTCAGTGAGAATTTTTTTTAAAAAAGTGATGAGGGATGATGAAGTGACAGAGAGGGACACATCCAGCTGGGTGGTGGCAGACTCCCACCTCTGCTGTTGCACAACTCAAGGTCGTAAGTATAGCAACTACAAACATTTATAGTCAACCTGCAGAAGCTGTTACAAGAGGTGCTGAAGTCAGGTCATGGAGTAATTTCCAGCTAAATGGTCTAGCCTCCCAAATACCTGTCCATCCCAAGGATAACGACACCAGATCAGAGCAAACTCATTTCCAAAGAATCATGGGATCTCTCCTGCCACAGGGCCATTCTAAGGAAGCATTGTAGATACTTCACGTCACACCGAGCATAGAGGTCAGACTCTTCACCATCCAGCCTCCACCTTGCTAGACCTCCTGCTGGTCAAGCCACCTCTCCTTCCATCCTACATCTGTCCAGCTCTGTCCCTCACTGCCACAGCTCAAATCTCAACCCTCGGGGACGTGCTCCCAACTCCAGTCCCTCTTATCCAGGGTGTTCTTCATGCACTCATCACTTGGGCTGTTCACTTCTTTGCAGACTGCCTACACCACACTTTGTCTGTACTGCCCACCACCATGCTCACTGGTAGACACAAGTGCTCAAGCGCTGCTTGGCTGAATGGATAGATGATTTCTTTCCCTCAAGACCATCTGAAAGCACATTGTAGGTTCCGGGATCTTCATTCACATCCAAACCAAAGGTAACGAACCATATGTCCCGACTTTATGCTCTCACCGGATTTTGAGCTAGGAAAGCAACCCTCTATCCTATGCATGGCCTCAAGTGCACACACACGACACATTCAACAGGCTAAAATATTCACCCTGAAATCAAGACACTGCCCTTTTTTTTAGCATTCTGCCACAAGCAAGGACACCTACGACCAGGGCTCATCCCAGGTCCTACAATGCCTGGCACATAATCCTGAAGCCTCAGGCACACTTAACCCACTTCCTCTTAATTTTAACTCTTCTGTCTCTTGTTTGTTAAAATAAATGGGGAAGTAGATTCAAGGAAATTAAGACATTGCTAAGCCACACTAGATCTACTCTTGCCCTTCCTAGCTGTAGATGTGCTCCACCACACTTCATATCACAAGGACGGCAGATGTCCCTGCCGACCCTACACTGAGTCCACTTTCCAGAAGATTCTCCACAAGAGGAAGTGAAAACACCAAGTTGGGGCTATGGACAAGTGAGTGACAACTCAAAGTGGGAGAGGTGACTGAAATCGAGGACAGTTCCAGGGAATGCGAAGCTGGCCAGGACCTTTGGGAACAGGTTGGAACTGAATCTGTACCCAAGAAGGGAGGAGAAACTTTACTCACCCCAAGTTCAACTCACGACTAATTGGGCAGTGTGCCAAATCAAGCTAGCAGCTCGCATTATCTCTGAATCCCTACCTGAAAAAACAAGGCTGCCACCACACCTCCCCATGCCAGGCCTCTGCTGGCTCCCACACTCACCACCACAAAGCACATCTGCCTCGCATCTACCTGTGTTTCAGTCTGGAAAGAATGTTTCTTATTAAGACGACCATGTACTATACAGATGCCTTGAGTTTGCTGACATGAGTCAACTTTTAAAAGAAAACTCAAAGAATTTCAGAGTGAAGGGATTCCAAGACATCCGTCAGTCATTTTTAGACTTCCATGAGCTAGAGAGTCACTGGGTGCTCATTTACACACACCAGTGTCTGAGCCCCTGCCCAGAAATTCTCACTCTGTAGGTCTTCAATGTACTTCCTTTCCAAAAGGTTAACTCAGAAGTTTGAATGTTGTGACTTTTCACTTCATTTTAGGATTGCACGTGAAGAGTTTAAGCATTTTATGCTTCCCTGCTTCAGACAGCGCACAATCTTTGGATGACAGCAAACTCTTTGGTTATTGAGGTCAGCAGACATTAGTGATATTTTATAGATGGAGAAAAAGAGGACACGAGAGGAAAAATCTACAGCATCAGTAACTTGCAAGAAGATGGAAACTTACAGAAATCAATTTAGTACTAACTAGCCCTGGGCATCTAGTTAACAGGTGTTAACTAAAGTTCCAAACCAGGAAAAGGAAATAAGGCTATAAGAAAAGACCCTTTTTCTTTTCCTTTCTCCTTTCTTTTATGATGTCTGTTATGATATTTGAACCAGGAATCTTAGACACAAAAGGTGATGATGTAAGGAGGGGAGGAAGACTGTCAATTTAAGACTTCCTCAATCAGATTATAACAAATTATGTACTTGAAAATTCATTTACTTAGGGGCACACATTTAAAATACTCCTCTCTGGGAGAATTCCAGTTTGGGTCTGGCAGTGTTCTAGGGTTTTGGTTGGGTGAACAGTGTTATTTATTTCAAGAAGAGTCCTATGAGTTGTTAAACTCAGGAGCAAAAGAAATTCAAAGTTCCCACTGGTCCAGGAGCTGAGACTGAAAGCCACACGCATCTAACTTAAAATGCTTCCTGGGATGGGGGTAGGGCAAGAACAAGGAAAACCACAGAGAGTAAGGGTCAGCAGCCCTTGAGCAGACAATTTCACCACGTCTGATGGTCACACAGACCAATTTTCCTAAAACTCCACCCCAGCAGAGGAACAACGGGCCAAGGCCACAGGCTGGCAGCAGACTTTCAGCGGGAAGCCTGTGAAAATGTCTAACCACCTCTCTCCTCCGTGTCTGAGGAGCTCCAACCCCGGCACAAAGTGACCCTCACCTACCTGCAACAAACTGCCTCTCTGAGCACAACACTCGGTGCCACGGGCTGTGGCTTCCCCAGGGATGAGCTACATAAGAAACCCACCACTCACTTTGCAGCTCCTCCACCGCCTTCATCATTGTCTGAAGATGATGATGTAGAAGAACCAGGAAAGTACGCTGAGTCCACATGATTGGGGCTGCCGCTCGGAGCTGGGTTGATCGGGGAAGATCTTTCATACAGTGGAGTATGTTTTCCTTCATGAGGAATGTTACTGTAGCTGTTCTGCTCAGTCAGATTCTTTCCGCTTGTTTCTAAAGGGAGGGCCGGCTCAGCGAGGCTGTAATGGTGTGGACCCTGGCCCGGAGCACCTGGGTTGGGCCCCTGTGGAGCCTGAAACAGAGGGCAGAGGGCACAGGTCACACACGCACAAGCTGCTACGGGACCCGGCTCCTGTTCGCACTCTTGGTCTTGGCTCCATTTTCAATTCAACAAACATTGGCACCTGCTTCACATATCAATTCAGAAGCTTAAGATGTTATTTTAATGTTCAGTAAGGTTTGATGCATAAGCAGCTAGAAAGGCCAGCTGCAGAAGGAAAGGAAAGGCCTTACCATGGGCTTGGCTTGCAGAGAGGTCTGTGGAATGTTGAGCATCTGGGGGGGGACATACGGTGGCACTATCCCAGGCATTCCAAACGGATTTGGTCTGGCTGTTTCATCAACACAGAGAGAAAACAATAAAACAACTGTGAGCAGAGCACACCTCCCCGGACATTGTGGTGGCCAGCATGTGTCCCATCTGTCTTGTATGTCTCAGGTGCCAACACACCCACTGGTCCCACTTCTCAGAAACCTTTAGGAAATCATGTTTAACAGAAAAAAAAATTTGATGATGGTCAATTTTATATACTGAGACTAGATTTTTAACTTTCAAGAATCTTTAGTTAACTTTTGATAGGTTTTGCTTTTGTTTCCTTGAATGCCTAGTTAATCCATCGTTAACTGGCCAGGCATTCTCATTCACCTGTCTTTCTGCTCACTGCGAACAAACCCCGACCCCTGATACTGTAGCACTAACAAACAAAAGAGGGGCAGAACTCTTCCCCCGCCATCTGTGGAGCAACAAAACTTCTCTGTTTAAGCTCAAAGTTAAACTTAGGCTCTTAGCTATTAGCAAGCTTTTAAATACAAAAAGTGAAATGTGGTCGTTGCTGCCTAAACTTTGTTTTTCATTGTTAGCAAAACCATAATCAGGTGACACATTTTAACAGGCATTACAGGATCAGTAATGTCGGATGCTGTGTTCTTGCAGAACATGATTTTATAAACCCGTTCTGGTGTATGCTGGCATTTGTTCATTATCCTCATGCGTCACAGTGACACACAAAACAGAAGCCACATGGAGAAGCGGTTGCACACACATCAGGACTGGGTCCTATGTCAGCTTTAAGATGTAACAACAGATCAGTCAACCTGACCAGCAGCCCAGGTACTTCCACATCCAAAACCCTCAATGTCTCCCTACAGGTCTTAGGAGAAGTGGCTAGGAGGGTGCAGTTAGCCACACAAGCAAAGTCAGCAGAGTGATCGGCATCGAGACATTCAGTAACAAAGAGAGCGGCCTGATGTCAAAACCACTTTGCTCACTTCTTCCCACCCACGAGAACTCATGAGCCTCGGAAGCCTCAATCTCTTGGAAGATCCTATCTCAAAGTGGCTTACACTCAAGCTTGTAGATGTCCTAGTCCTGTGACCTGGATCACAGGAAGTAAGAGCTCAACCCATCCTTCTCTTCCCAACAAACAGAGACAACCGTGGGACAGTAGCTGGGGACAATTACGTTGCCATGTCTACACATGGGGCTAATGGCACATGTACACACACACGCATACATGTTCACCACATACACACTGGCATCACCAACACACACATACCAGACATTCCTGATCAAACACTAAGTCTATAAACATTCAAACCTCCAAGTGGAAGACCCTGTAACAGTTAAAGTCCCTTCTCAGGTAAGACTATCATTAAATCCATTCAAGCTCTAATAATGTAATTTGAATCACTGTAAAAAGCCAAGTTTGCAATCTCTTATAGCTGACCTACCACACTTAAATTCCTGAGCATACAAGTGAAATGCTGAATGCAGCCATCAGCATTCCAATGAAGATGAACATTTTTGTTTCACTCTATTTTTGGCCATTATATACTATTACTTTCTGAAAAGCACAAATTTTCCTTAAAACCAAAAAACCCCAAACTATTAAAACTTAAAAGCAATAATTTCCAAGGAAAGTAAATTTTCTAAAATCATACGGCAATCACTGACCTCAAATAAACCTTTGAGAATCCACAGAACCAGTTACTATTCTATCATAACCTAGTCCAACTAGTGAATTAATGGCTCTCAGCTGCAGAAACGCCCAATAAGCCAGGGCCTGTCTGTGGGAACTTATGTCTCCTGGTGTAAGCCGTTCTCATTCTCAAAGCCCTCGTGCAGCTCAGCGGAGCCACAGACTGTCTCCTGTATGACAAGGGCACCTTTCTCAGAACTGGCACTGACTCATGGGTAGAGGGTTAACACCACCAGTTCCTCGTTCTCCTCCTTTCACAGACACTAGAGAGGCAGGCTTTGTTAGAAAAGTACATGGACTGAAGACAGAAGAAAAATGTTTAACATGAAAAATATTTTCATAACCCAAAAATTATCTTTTAAATATTAAAGACCTCTTTGAGAATGAATACCACCCATTGCAACCCTTCAGCTGTGCTTAGTTAGCTGTGCACTCAGGACGAGAAGACATATCATTCCATACCCACTGCCTCCAGTTACTTACTCTGCTTGTATGAAGCTGTCCAATTTTTTTCTAACTCAAAAGAGATTTTTCTTAAAGAAGGGTATTAACCAAGAACAAGATCTACTGAGAGCTAGTTAGCCCTGCCTCAACCTAACAAATATTCATCTGTTACTGCACGTATTACTGCTCATATTACTACAGAGATGCTACATTAAATAAAACAATCAGTAACAAAGTAATATTTTTTAAAAATTCTATTTGCAGATGGGTGCTGATAAGTGATTTTCAAGTACTACTAAAAAAATATATAGCTTTGAAAATTCAGACTCAAGGATTAAATAAATCAATATATTCTCTACCAACTCACTCTAATTTCCATGCTTGCAAAAACCAAGGCAGAATTTCCCAACCCCAGTAACCATGTTGAAACGGATTTACGGTTGGTCGCTGAACAGCACGGCTTGAACTGCATGGGTCCACTTACAAGGGGACTTTTTTCAACAAATACAGATCGCCCTCCGGGGTTTCACATCCAACCAACCTCAAATGGAAACAGTACTTTCAATCTGCACTTCAGAGCCCGCAGATATGCTGTTCTAGGCCATTTAATACAAGAGACTTAAGCATCTTGGGACTTTGATATCGGGGTGGGGGTTCTAGAACCAATCAATCCTCTGCAGATGCCAAGGGATGACTACAATTGGGTTTTGGGGAAGTCAAGTTACACGGGGATTTTCAACAGCATAGAGGGTTGGCTCCCCTACCCCACATTGTTCAAGGGTCAAATAAATCTATTTACTTAGCATTAATATTCTATCGATGTTAAGCACACGTAAAGTTATACTGCTCCTGGCATTAGAGTTCTTGGGTTCCCCAAGTCGCAGAAAAATGTCCAGAGTTTATTAAGCTTATGTTCGAGCACAAGGGAGGCAACACAGAGGAAAGGAAGGTCCTCTGAGCTGTCTTCATGGCTGGCTCTGCTTGGCTGCTTTCATAAGCTGGTGGCAAAGTGGGCTTGCGGGAAAAGGCAGACTTTTTGAAAAGGTGGCTTGTGGAATTTTTCATTTCAGGTTCTGCTGAATTCCTCTCCAGCTGTTTTGCCTGGTAATGACTCTGCACCTACGCTGAGGGGGTAGGATGGCAGAGTTCTCATTACTGCCACTCTAGGAAGGGCAAACAGCGGTCAACCCTAGTCAACTGCACATTAGAATCAGTAGTTTAAGCAGGTAGATAAAGGGGAGATAAAATCAGCAGCCTATGTTTCTGAGTAGGGAGTGAAAAGGTGGTGGTAACACTTTTGTGGTCCAGCGCTCCTTCTGGCCATCTGGTATCCTTGGGGTCCTGGGCCTGGGTCACTGTGCTATCTCAATATGAAGGAGAACTTCATATAATTGTTTCCATACTCTCATAGATGAATAGCTTCTGAAGGCAGGCTGGGTTAGGGGCACAGCAGGAACCAACAGGAAACCAGAGTGGCCTGCGGAGTTCCTTCTAACAGGCTGAGCAAGACTGAAGGCCAGGCAGGAAGGCAGAGACAGGGAGGGAGGAGACTTTGAGGCAAGAGGACACAGGAGGCATCCTCAGCTTTTAAAGGACTGACGCTTTTAAGTTCCCAGTGAGCACCAACTCTCAGAAGCCCAGAGCTGCAGTGCCAGCCAGGCCCCATGGGGAGAGCCCTAGGCCACTGTCCAGGAGAAAAGCCCTCACAACGGAAGCCTCAGTGCAGGGCTGAGAAAAGTCAGATCATGATAAAGCAAGCAGGCATATTCTGAGTGGCACCTGAAAGAATTACCAAATCAACCCAGGGAAGCACATTCCAGGTCAATGTAAACAAGAACTTCCTGAGAATTAGGGTGGACCGACGACAAGGGCTGCTCCGGCTGCTCGGCTGTGGGCAGAGGCATGTTCCACGCCACGAGGGGCCTAGAGCTAGTACAAGCACCCCTGGCTTTTTATGACCTTGAGTTTGGACAGCGCACATGTGGACATCACAGGATACAGTATTAAGTCCACTTGGTGCCTCAATCTTGAAAAGCAAGAGCCTGGTTAGTGACAGATTGTACCCAAATTGTATCCAAATCTATTCAATTCCAGGACTCACTGAATCGGAGTTTGAATCATAGGTGTTTAATAGTAAAAGGTTCTTGTGCTTCCACTGACTGAATAAAGATCCAGAAAGTAGAAAAGGACACAATTATCACTAAATCACTTAGATGGTTTCACAATTCTATGATAAAACAGGACAAATCTGTTTCTGTCAATCTGTGTATTTTAGAAAAGCAACCTAAAACCACAGTCTAACGGCCTTTATTTGGAAGTCTCTGGAGAGCTGAACTGGCATTCCTCCTCACCGGGACACACAGCTTGCAGTCAAACCAGACAGCAGCCAAAAGGAGGATGTATTTTCACTTCTTCCAAAATGACCAATTTTCAGGTTTAAGAAACACACCAAACTTTCAATAAACCATAAGACTAGACAGTGTATATCACTTCGTACCACACCAACTAAAAATAAACTCACTAAAAACTGAATGAAAGGTCACAGGGACAGATTGAGAGAATTCGATGAGCCCAAAATGATCTACTTGCAGATTTAAGAGAAAGAATATCTTTGCTTTCCTTTGGCAAAGTCTACCCTGTCAGACCCTGAGGGCTGACATCAGAGCCATTTGCATTAGGTTTAAAAAGATAAAAATCGAAAAACAGTAACATGGACACATCTTGAAAAAAGTAAGTGTAGAACGACATGAAGAACCCAGCATTTCTTTAAAAATCAAAGCACTACTATTTATTCTATATTATGAGGTTAGAACATATAAAAGTCTGTTTGAGAGAAGACACATGACTTAGAAAAGCCTAATGTATTTCTTTAAAGAAAGAGAAATGTGAAGCAAATATTGTTAAACCTGTCCAGTGGGTACAATACTGCTCATGATATCTTTTGTACTCTTTTGTTAGAAAGCTTCCTATCCTATATAATAAAAGGGTACTATGCAAATCGACTGAAAAGCAGAAAGACTGGCTGCTATGACATGCACTGATCACCAGGGGGGAAGATATTCAACACGAGCTGCTCCCTGGTGGTCAGTGTGCTCCCACAGCAGGAGCACCACTCAGCCAGAAGTCCAGATGCTAGGCTTACAGCAGCTGGCTGGCGAGAGAAGCGGCAGTGCCAGGAGCCTCTCCCGCCTCCATGTCTGATTGATGGCTTAGGCCCACTCCCCGCTAGGCCTGCTTGTGGGGAGTGGGCCTAAGCCATCAGTCAGACATCCCCTGAGGACTCCCAGACTGTGAGAGGGTGCAGGCTGGGCTGAGGGACCTCCCCTCCACCCCCACACACACACCAGTGCATGAATCTCAAGCACCAGGCTTCTAGTTTCTTTTCTTTTTAAAAAAATATGTTTTATTGATATTTTACAGAGAGGAAGGGAGAGAGATAGTTAGACACATCGATGAGAGAGAAACATCGACCAGCCGCCTCCTCCACACTCCCCACAGGGGATTGTGCCCGCAACCAAGGTACATGCCCCTGACGGGAATTGAACCTGGGACCTTTCAGTCCGAAGGCCAACGCTCTATCCACTGAGCCAAACCAGCCAGGGCAGCTTCTAGTTTCTTAATAAAAAAATTAAAAATAATCTTAGAAAGGATGAATTTAATAAAAGCAAAGCTTATTATAAAACTGAGTATCATAAATTTTAAAAGAAATTTCAGGAACTTATTAGTAAAGTATATCAATAGTATAAAACTGAATGCCTGGTGACCAAATTTTTTTACACGTGCAATAGAAAAAAACCTGAAAATATTCTAGGTAATGACCACAGGATATGGTTAAGTAGATTCAGACTATCAGGCACACTGCTGTGGGAACAGGACAGTTATGGCACAGTCCTTCACATGCCTTCCCTGCATGTGAGCCTGGCTGTGTGGACAAGCGGCAGGCGAATGAGCTCCTGAGGGTTGGTTCTGCTGGGGAGCAGTGCGGGCAGTTATGTTCTCTCTCACCCCAACTCACCCATCCCCTACCCCTCTCTGGCACATGTGTGCAAGCCACGGAGCAGGTCACTCTAGATTCTGCACAGGTCCCACTGTGGTCCCAACTGGGTAACCTAGTTTCCTGAAAAGGAAGCCCTGAGGCGCTGTGCCATTCTTCACACTGTCTTCATGTCCACAGTGACATGTCCTGATCATCACCCCACATTATGGCAGGGATGTTATTGGCCAGTTGCTGTATTTTCAAGAAGACTGTTACAGGACCCAGGGGGCTCAGTGACAGTTGATGGACAGTCTGATGAACAACAGATGTGCAAATTGCACGGTTACAGGAATACAACTTCCCAGTTACCAGAAAGCAACACCCTCCAGCAAAGCAAGGGCCCAGATCAGAGCCCACTGACTGGCCCTGATCTCTGCCTCCCACTCACACAGATGCCTTCCTAAGTCCTGGCCCAGAGAGCTGTGTCCCATCATTGCAGTTAGATGGCAGTCATTTCTGTTCTTATACATCCATGGGTCACCAGTGTTTGGCATCCTGTGAATTGGTATCCTCTGATTCAGTCCGGTAAACTGTGGCCAGCCTTGGGGGCCTGTCAGGATGTGGGGCACCCCTGCCAACATACTGGCAGTCACAAGACCCAGAGGTCCTTTCTTTGCAGTCCCTGTGCAGTCTGTTCTTTGTCCAGTGGCAATAGTTCCTATCTTCTATAATAAAAGCAAAACATGCAAATGTGACCGTTACCACCAGCCAATCAGAGCGGCTGTATGCAAATTAACCCAGCCAAGATGGAGGCCAACAGCCAATCAGAGTGGCTGTATGCAAATTAACCCAGCCAAGATGGAGGCCAACAGCCACGGAACTTGAGCAAATCAAAGGGTTCTGTTGCAACTGCCTGCC
>PVJC01052551.1:0-11097 GCA_004026665.1 Murina feae
GGCGTCTTTAAAAAGCAGGTCTTGGCCATGGTAGTCGGAAGAGTCGAACATTTTGAACCCGTTCTTATTGTGGTCGTCTCCAAACAGGCCCTGGAAGAGCCACAAGCAGGCCTGCTTTTCATCTGGGCCCACAACTGGCCACCCAGGGGCTGCCCTCCACAACGCGAGCCAGGGAGCAGGGGCCTTCAGGGCACCAGGACTCTGCCTGGAGTCACAGGCTGGCAGCTCCCCGACCACGGTCATCAGAGCCCATTGGAGTGAGATGTGATGAAGCTCCCACAGGGAGGAGTGAAGCTGCTATCAGTCTTTTCTGGGGGATTCAAGGATCCTCTTGAGGATCTGATGAAAGCGTTCAGCCTTGTCCCCAGAATAATGCACATCCAAACAGGGTTCGTCCCCCAGGGCATGTCAGAGAGTTTGGGGGGAGGCGGAGAAGGGGTGGTTTAGGACCAGGACCCTGTTGTCAGACAGCCTGGGTGAAATTCTAGATGTATTTTGAAGGTGCAGCCCCCAGGACTTGCTGATGGATTGGACGCTGAGCGTGACAGGAAGGCTGGAGTCCAAGATGACTCCCGAGGAAAGGGAGAGGCTCAGGTGGGAAGACTGAGGGAGGGGCGTCCAGCCTTGGACTTGTTCCAAACACCAGTTGAAATGTCCAGTAGGTAGCTGTTAGAGGCAAGTCTGAGGCTGAAGGGTGGGTGGCAGCGGGACGGAAGATGCACCTTTGGGAGCCATCAGTGTATCGATGGAAATTAACAGCCTAGGACTGGGTGAGGGCCACAGGGGTGCAGGTGCAGCAGAGGGAAGTTTAGGATTGAACCCTGGGGCGCTCCAGCAGTCACAGGCCTGGGAGGTGAGGGGGGACCGGAGGCTGGCAGGAGGAGCAGCTGGGCAGGCAGGTGTGCGCCAGGGCCAGGGGGAGACTCCAGGACGAGGGAGCTGCGCCCAGTGCTGCCGACAGGTCAGGGAGATGAGGCTGTGAGACAGCCACTGGACTTAGCAACCTGGGTCTCTGTGGCCTCGACCAGGGCAGTTCCGGGCCGGGTGGGGGCTGGTGTGGAGTAGTCTCCATCCTGAAGGGAGCCCAGAAGGGGCGGACTGGTGGCTCCAGAGCAGAGACGACTCTTTGAAGGAGTTTTGCTGTAAAGGGCAGTGGGATTATGGCTACAAAGGGATGTGAGACCAAGAGAGGTTTTTGTTTCTTTTTAAAGATGGTAGAAATACCAGCATGAGAGTGGTCCAGCTGAGAAGGGAAAATTAATAATGCAGGAGGCAGAGGGGAGAGTGGTTGGAGGGAGGTCCTTGGCTGAGTGAAAAATCACTGAACCCTCTCCCCCGGCAGCCTCAGTGTCTCCTGAAATCTGCTCCAGGAAGACTGCCGTGTGCTGGCCTTGCTCCCCTCCCACCCACCCCGACAATGATGTGAGCCCTGCCTGGCTCACCTGGGCCTTGTCCAGCAGTCCGTACACGGCAAAGATGTTGGTGTCCGGCCGCACCATGACGGCGTGGGCCGGCATCTGTGCCAGGTTGCAGTCTTTGAACTGAAACACCTCGGCCCGGGCCCCATTGGGACACAGCAGCTCATAGTCCTCTGACCGGAGCTCAGCAGCCCAGGGCTCTGAACTGTGGCCTGAGGAGAGAAAGGGGAGAGGCTGCTGTCCTCCTGGATCCCCAGATCCCTGGCTGGGAAGAGGTGGCAGTGTCTGCCCCGCTCCCAGAACCCCCCGTTCTCCATTGGTCTGCCCTATTGCCAGGTGGGGACCCCTCTGGGTGCAGTGTTGGTAGGAGGACAGGTCGCAGGGAGCAGGGAGCGCCTACTCCGCCCCAGGTGTTTCTCAGGCACTGCTCTAACCTCAGGAGAGTAAGGAGGCAGGCGCACCCCCCCCCCCCCCCCCCGCCTTCTGGGGATGAAGAACGAGCTCTAATCACTCTCAGGCAAAGCACCCCATCGGTGTCTCCCAGGTCGCAGGCCTGAGGGTGGGATGCGTGTCTAAAGGTGGAGGTTGACCTCCTCCCGACAACTGACGTTCTCAAACCAGATGGGATACAGCATCCTGTGTGGGCCCATGAGAGGCCGTTTTAAGGGCCCCACTTGCAAAGAGTCTCTCTCGTTTGGTACATCTGGGGGGCCAGGAACCAGCCCCCCATGATTCTGAGCAGATTGGCCCAAAGGCCTCTGAGAAACAGTGCCCTTGGGGGTTATCACTCTGTGTCTTCATGTCTTCACTTGGTACCCACTCTCGCCCAACTTCCCGAAGGAATGTTAGGCGGGCCGGTGAGTAGAGACAAAAAAAGGAAAAAGAAAAAGGGGGCCCTGAGCAGTGTCACTAAGGGGCTAGACACCAGCCAGCACACCGAAGGGTCGCAGGTTCAGTTCCTGATGAAGGGAACGTACCTGGGTTGCAGGGTCACTCCCCAGTTGAGGGCACATGAGGGAGGCAACCAATGGATATGATGTATCTCTCTGACTTCGATGCTCCCCCCCCCCCCCCCCCGCCGCCCCGCAACATTCTTTCCCCTCTATCTAAAACCAATGGGAAAATGTCATCTGGTGAGGATTAACCAACCAAACAAAAAAATACCAACAACAGAAAAGGGAAGTGAGCAGCCCTGGAAGGCAGGTGTTCACTGTAGGTGGATCTGGGAAGGCCTCCCTGAGCCCAGAGGGCAGGGGGCCAGGACCAGGCAGGCTCTCAGGCACCTGCAGACACTCCGCCCTGCCACCCGGGATGAGCCCCGGGCTCTTGGTGGAGGTTGGCAGGGGAGAGGGGCTGTGGCAGCAGGGCCTGGAGCCCTTCTCAGCTCGGCTGGGACAGCTGGTGTGCAGCTGCAGTGACTTTCACAGGCAGGCAGGTCTGAGCTCTGAAATATGTTCTCCCTGCATGTCTTGCTTTCCCTCCACCCACCTCCCCCTCCCCCTTTAGGACACGCTATGCTTTTTCTGTACTGAGTTTCTGTGCAGAGAAGTGTCAGGAGACAACGGGAGAGACTGGGTCTCGAGTGTGTAGGGTTCAAAGCCTGGGTGTAGCAGGGTTTACAGAAAGTGCAAACGGGGGGTGTTGGAGGGAAACAGCCTCCAGTTTTCAGAGGAAAAGATTCCCTGCTGGAGGGAGCACAGGAAGGGGAGGGACATGGTGCATATGAGGGGCCCTGCACCCCGACAGGACCCCGGGGGCTCAGGGGTCCTAGAGCACAGAGGTCCTGAGCTCGTTTCCCCAGAAGGAACCCAGAAAGGTGACTTCGGAGAAGAAACTGGGGTGTGCCCTGCCTCTTGGCCGAGGTGCTGCTGCATGCCTGTCCTGCACCTGGCATTGACCTGCTCGGGACTAAAGACCAGAAGCTGCTGTGAACTGATGCCCCTGGAGAGAGGCCCCTGTCACCCCACCCCACCCCTTGACACCACACAGATACCCGAGTCTCTCCACACCGGGGGATTCCTGGCCCCTGAGTGAGACTGAGTGTCTGCCATTTTGGTGGAATGTGGACTTGGACTCTGTGCCCGTAGAGACTGGCGTGTGCCCTGT
Source organism: Murina feae (assembly GCA_004026665.1). Taxonomy (NCBI): domain Eukaryota; kingdom Metazoa; phylum Chordata; class Mammalia; order Chiroptera; family Vespertilionidae; genus Murina; species Murina feae. The sequence continues at coordinate 3,525 of PVJC01052551.1, forward strand.
GCATCCAGATGTGTGGCCCGAGGTCTGTTCTTACCATGAGGCTCTTGGGGCTCCGGGACCCCCAAGGGCCAGAGACTTCTAGACTCAGTCTCTCCTGTTGCTGCTTGGCCCCCAATCCTAGCAACACCTGGTGCCTGGACTGTGCTGGGATGGGGAACAGCCCCCCCAAATCTGGCCTTGCTCTGGCCCCAGCCCCCATCAGTACCATTTGTGTTGTCAAAGACAGTCGTGTGCTTGACAAAGGCGACGTCCCCCGCATTCTCAGCCAGGCACCTGCCACGCAAGAGGCCAAAGCGGGAGTCAGCAGGAGGGTGCCAGCCCCTGTGCCCGGCCCCAGGCCCCACTGCCAGGCCCCCCAGAGTACCTGAAGGCACCGCTGTAGCCGAAGTACCTCTCCTGGCTGCTGCCCACACACTTGTTGCGGCCCTGCTCGTCCCCCACGCAGAGCGCACACAGGGGAGACGGGTAGTGCCCAGGGTTGTTCGCGGGCACGCAGCTGGCGCTGAAGAACTCGCTCACCGCTGGAGAGCAGGGGAAGGACAGGCTGAGGGGCCTGCGCAGACAAGGCCTCCAGGAAGGAGATGGGAGAGCTGCTCCCGCAGGTCTGCCCACCCTGCCTGGCCTTATGGCTCAAGGCCACCCATCTGCCCACCCAGCTCAGAGCAGCAAGGCTGTCTAGATACAGGAAGCCCATGGGTAACCTGGTGAGTGGCCACCTAGTCTTCCCTAGAACTCCCTCAGGAATGGGGAACTCACTACCCCATCAGCTAGGCTGCCAGTCAGAGCACCTGCCCAGCTGTCTGGGAGTGGAGTCCATCCATCCCAGCACCCTCTGTGCTCGAGGAGGTGACAAGAAACAAAAGCGGCGCCAGCCAGGACAGAGGATCACGCCAGCTGCTTCCTGCCCTCCTCAAATGTGCACGACTTACCACGTGGGGGGCCCGCAGGTGGCACGTGGGGTGCGTGGTAAATTGTCTTTTTAGCACTTACACAGATGGAAGCCACTTGCCAACCCCCCGGGGCTGCAGGGGGTGGGGCAGGCCCCATGCACACCCCGCTCCCCACGCCTACTGGGGCCAGTTCCACTCTGGGTGGTAAGTGGGGGGATCATGCCCCCGCCCCCACAGAACCACCCGGTACCCCGTCACGGAGGAAGAGGAAACCTCTCCGCTGCCTTCTGTGGGTCCCGGGGGGAGAGGGTCCTGGACCCCAGCCAACCCCAAGGAGGCTCTGCGTCCCGCGGAGGGTGGCACCTGTGAGCACGTCGCAGTCCCTGGGCTGGATGAAGCCCCTCCGCACGAGGGCGCCCACAGGGATGTCCCAGCCGGCGGGGCTGCCCAGGGCCGAGTGGCAGGAGCGCTTGCCCCGCAGCTCGTTCAGGCTGAAGGCGTTGGAGCTGTTCCGCTTCACCACGGCCACCACGAAATACGCGTTGCTCCTGTCCTCCGCTGGGGGAAGGGGACACCTGTGAGTCCCCTTATCCTGCCTTCCTGGCCTCGGCTGGGCAGGTGCCGGGGCACACCCCCAGGGGCCCTTCTCCCTGCCCCCCTCCCACCACTCTGCACCAGGGCTGCCCAGCCCGGGCACAGGCTCAGCGCGCCCAGGCCTGCGGGCCGGTAGGGGTGCAGGAGCACATCCCAGGGGACCCTGCCTGTCCCCCATCATTCAGAAGCAGCTCAGTTCTTTCTCCCACCCCTTCCCCTGCCAGCGGTCTTCACCAGAGCGATTTCTTTCTTTCCTTACACCCAGGTGGCATTTTCCTCGCCTCCTGGGAGAGGGCCGGGGCTGCAGAAGCATTTTCTCTAAGCCCAGAGACTTCACAACCGGGTGGAAGGGACCCGGAGGTCGTGGCTTCAGAGGACAGAGCACCAAGGCCTCAGCCCAGGCCCTTCCAAGAGGCGAAGGTGCCATGAGCTGGTAGGAAGGGGGCTGCCTCTGTGAGCCGCAGCGTCAGGCTGGACAGGGCCGAGGAGGCCTCTAATCCATAGTTGGTAAACTAAGGGTGACAAGCTAAGATGGCTTTTATATTTTTAAAGGTTTGTTTAAAAAATGAAAGGAGTATGTAGCAGGAGAAGAGAATGTGGCCTGCAAAGCTGGAAGTGCTGACCCTTCACAGACTTGCAGACTCTGGCCAGACTTTCAGTAACGTATGGGCACAGGCCTGGGGCAGGAGCGCTTGCCTGTGACACCCGCAGCCAGCCCAGGACAGAGGCACTGAGGGAGAGCTGGAGCTTTTGAAACAGCCAAGAGGGGAAGTTTATACCCATATACATATCAACCACCTCCCTGCCAAAGCCAGCAGCCTGGCCCCTGCACTCACGGGCATACTGCTCGCCAGCCGCCGGAACCAGGCCGTACACCTTCCCCGCTGTGTAAATGTCCTCACCCCTCAAGGTCACAGCGTCGATTTGCCCAGCCTGCGGGGGGACAGAAGGGGTGGCCAGAATGGGATCTGATGGCGGTGCCAGGGCCAGGTCTCTTGTGGGCTTCGGCTCAGGCTCCCTTCCGCTGTGACCCCATCCACTGCGCCCCGTCAGCCCCTTCCTCTCCTTGCGAAGATGTGTGGGCAAGAGGGGCGCCTGGAGGACCAGAGGCCTGGGACCAGCCACCACCAGCACTCCCGTTCATGGGTGTCTTTCATTCTTTCAGCAAGTGTTTTCTGAGGTGATTCTGCTGCCAGAAGAGGGTCTCCTGGCTGTGAGGGTCTGCTGAGCAGAACCTAGCATGAACCCTGCTCTCTCGCTTGGTATGGATTCTCCCCGCGGAATGCCCACCCTCACCTGGGCTTGGGTGGGGTACTGTATCCCTAGCCCCTGGCCAAGGATGGGCACACAGCACAGGTGTAAGACATTTGCGGAACGTGAATGCAAGTGGACGCATGAGCTGCGTTTTAGAAGGAAACAGTCTGCAGGCCTGCGAAGGAGGCTCCAGGGCTGAGGGCTGAAGCCCTTCCTCACGAGGCAGGTGGATGCCCTGAAAAGAGCTCCTCACCATCAGGTCCCACCTACTTGCTCTTAAAAAATAGGAGGGATCTGGCCAGTGTGGCTCAATGGTTGAGCACTGACCTATGAACCAAGAGGTCACGGTTTGATTCCCAGTCAGGACACGTGCCTGGGTTGCAGGCTTGATTCCCAGGGTGGGGTGTGCCAGAGGCAGCTGATCAATGATCCTCTCTCATCATTGATCTTTCTATATCTTTCTCCCTCTCCTTTCCTCTCTGAAATCGATTAAAAATACATATTAAAAAAAACAGGAGGGGAGGAGTCCAGGAACCCAGGAATCCAGGACACCTGTGGCCATGGTGGGACTTCATCCCTGACTGCAGGGCCTCGCGCCACCACTGAATCCTGGCCTCTGCCTCTAGTCAGAGCAGCAAGACAGAGCTGAATGGGCCTCTGACACCAGGACCAGCGCTTCTGACTGTGAGTGGCGGGCATCATAGTGGATAGCACTAAGTCGCTGTCATGGGCCATGACAACAACAACAACAGTCCCCTAGAAGGTAGTAGACAGGAACTATCAGCATACATTGTACTTAGTAAGGGAAGTACTGGTTTATTTCATGTCACCCTATAAAGAATTCTTCACATATATCTGAAAGAGTTTTGTGCACTAGACTGTGACCTATGTAAAATGTATTTCTGACTGTAGGTTGCTGTCTAAATGTTTAACCAACAATGATCCAAACCCAACCCTATTGTGCACAGGGGAAACCGAGGCACAGAAAGGAGAAGGGCTTGCCCAAGGCTGCAGGGTCAGCGAGGGCTGAGCTGGGCTGGTCTCACACTCCTACTCCTGGCCACCGCTCAGTGAGGAGTCCCTGTGATCCCCAAGGGAAACAGCCCCCCTCTGCCTGCTTCCTGGGGTGGGGTGGTGGGTCCCTGTGGGTCCTTCCTCCTCCCCTTTCCCTGTGGAGTTGTCACAGGAGAACTTCTCCTACCCAGACAGCTCTGTGGGTCAGGGGGAGGGCAGGTGAGGACCATCCCAGGCACTGCCACTGCTTACCCACAGGTCCCATCTGCCCCTCTGGTCACGGCCCCCACCTGGATGCGTTCCATGCAGTGCTGCGGGGACTCGGCCGACACACACTGGATCTCTGGCCTGAGCCCCTGCCGGCTGAAGGCCACAGCCATGTCCCCACACTTCTGGATCTCAGGAGTAGACAGCACACACCAGTGCAGGTAGTGGGGCAGCCCTGTGTGAGTGTGAGCGCGTGGTCACCGCAAACTCGCCTGCTTCAGGGGCCGCCCTGAGCATGGCCTGTGTGGTTGGGGCCCTGGGAGCTAGTACCTCAGTAGGAAGAGCTTAGAGTCAGACCCAAGGGAAATTCTGGCTTTTCCTCATTAGCAATAAGGGGTAAGGTTTTTAACCATCTGATCCTGTGTCTTCAGACAGAATCAGGATAACTACCTCTTTCTTGGGGCTGTGAGGAAGCTTGAGGCAGATCATGGCTGCCAAGGACCTAACTCAATGGCACACCATTTCCCTGGCTGTAGGTGAAGGAGGCATGGGGCTGGGGCTGGGGCTGGAGGCAGGAAGCCCATGTGTAGACTACTGCAGAAGTCCAGGCTCTCAGGACAACGCCTGAGCCAGAGCTGTGGCCACGGTGGAGAGGAGGAGGAGTGAGGGAATGAGTCATGGAGGAAGAACAAGATTTGATGACTTCAATGCTGAGGAGTAAGGAACCTTTCCCAAGACAGACCCTGATGGCCTGGAAGCCACCCTGAGAGGCGGGGCTTCCAGGGAGCCCACCACCCACGCAACTTTAGAGATGCTTCTTCCCCTAACCCCAGAGGCAGGGCAGTGGAAGCGACAGGTCCCCCCTCCCCACCACCTGGGGTGGTGTCCTCCCTGGCCACCTCTCCAGGAAACCTTGCCAGTCCTGCAGTCAGGCTGGGCTGGAGCTGGAGGGGAAGAGATGGCTGGACTTACGGTTGGAGTCACAGAGGAGACCCTTCATAGCACGCAGGTACTCAGGGCCCAACCATGCCTCATAGGTCTGTGTGGCGATGGGCACCAGCTCAGAGGTGGCGTCTTTGAATAGCAGGTTCTTCTGGCCGTAGGCGTCAGAGCTGAACATCTGGAAACTACTGTTCTCATGGCTGAACAGACGCTGTGTGTCAAGGGGGGCTGGTGAGGTGCTGTAGGGGTGCATCCCTTCCTCCCAGATCAGCCACCACCTTCTTCTTCCTGTGCCCTCAGGGCAGGAGCTCACACTGAAGACGGGGTGAGGCGCCACCTGCCCCCTTCGTCTGTGCTCCCCAGTGTGTTCTGCCTTGGCACGCTCAGCTGACTGGACATAGGACTCAGGCCCAGCAGTAGGATGATGGTACCAAGGAAAAACAATGGTGGCATGAACAGGGCAAAACTAAAGCTGGTTTTAGTAGGTTTAGTTTTGGGCCCAGCAGTCAGTAACTTGTTGCTCTGGTAAGCAGTGGTTTAGCAAAACACTAGTCACCATATGTAATGAATGGTGTACTTGGACATTTATTGGCTTTGCCATTTTGTTTGTTTGCTCCTATGTTCCTGTTTTGCTTTTCAGAGTTAGCTAGCACAGTCCGTGCCTCCGACACTGACCGGGCCTGAGGTTGGGTCCCCAGCTGGGGTGTGTCCCAGGGGAGGGCTCTGGGTCCTTCCCCTCCAGGTTGGCCAGCCCAGCTTCAGGGTGGCTCTAGTCTTGAGTTCCCACCCTGGTGAGAAACAAGAAGTCCAGCACCTCTTAGGAAGCTGAGTGGGATGCCCTGAACTCACCTGGCCTTCGTTGAGCAGCCGGAAGATGAGGCCTCCATCTGTGTCAGCCCGGACGACCACAGCATGAGCAGGCACCCGGGCCAGGTGACATTGTCTCCATTCCGTGACGTCGGCCCGGCTGCCATCCAGGCACAGCAGTTGAAAGTCCTGTGACAGCAGCCCCTGGCCCCAGGAGGGCAGGGTTTTTCCTGGGAAATTGGGAAGCCTCTGGTGAGCCGATGGGGAGGGTGGTGGTGTGTGTCTCTTAGGAGGGCCTCAGGGATAGCCCATGAGAGAGAGCCTGGGGAGAAGTTAGGGTGTCACGGGCCACAGCCCTAAGGTGAAAAGAAACTCTTTCAGGGGCTTAGAACCCAGAACTTCATCAGGGGGTAAGAACCAGAATCACGCCAGGAAGTAAGAAACCTAGAACTTTACCTGGAAGTAGGAACCCAGAACTTCACCAGAGGTGAGACCAGAACTATACCAGGAGGTGAGACCAGAACTACACCAGGAAGTGAGACCAGGACTTCATCAGGAGGTGAGACCAGAACTATACCAGGAGGTGAGACCAGTACTTCACCAGGAGATGAGACCAGACCTTCACCAGGAGGTGAGACCAGAACTTCACCAGGAGATGAGACCAGAACTACACCAGGAGATGAGACCAGACCTTCACCAGGAGGTGAGACCAGAACTTCACCAGGAAATGAGACCAGATCTTCACCAGGAGGTGAGACCAGAACTTCACCAGGAGGTGAGACCAGAACTTCACCAGGAAGTGAGACCAGAACTTCACCAGGAGGTGAGACCAGAACTTCACCAGGAGGTGAGACCAGAACTTCACCAGGAGGTGAGACCAGAGCTTGACCAGGAGGTGAGACCAGAACTTCACCAGGAGGTGAGACCAGAACTTCACCAGGAGATGAGACCAGAACTTCACCAGGAGGTGAGAACTCTGAATGGAGAAAAACTTGGTGGGTATACAAGACCAGGTATCTTGATAGACTGTGTCTACTTGTTAAATTTTTCTACCTCACCAATTTCTACTCAGATGGATTTGAGATTACAAAATAACACTATTAACAATGCTATTTATTAAGGATAAAAAGAGTAAGAGAGAGGAGAACCAAGATGGCGGCATGAAGTATATACCTAAATGTGCAGCCTCCACAACTATATTTTTAAATACAACTATACAGATAAACGGCCATCCTCCAGAACCAAGGGAGGGGAGGCTTTGCAACCAGAAGGCAAGAGAAAGAGTGCTTTGAGACTGAGTGGAAGCTCCTTGCGCCAAAACTGAAAGGTACCGAGGGACGTGCGGAACGGAGGCAGCGGTGCAGAGGCGCGGCAGCGCGGGTGAAGGGAAGCGGCGGGCGGCTGCGCTCGGTCGGGTTCGCGGCTAGAGAGGAGATTGTGGACTCCTGGGGTCACAAAGAGTGCGGCGCGGGCTGCAGGGCAGCGGGGCTGAAGACTAGCGATTTTCTGCCAGTGCCGTTCGCAGGAATCACTGGCACGGAGATTTGGGGACTGAGAGGCGCGCAGACTCAGCAGCAGAAGAGCAGCCATTGTGGGTTGCTCCGCCCTGTGACTCTGAGACCCCGCCCCACCCCACCTACAACCCTGCCCAAGCTGTGTGCCTGCTAGCCTGCAGCCGGGGCAGAACTCCAAAAGATCCAAACCCCAAACAACAAGGAGAAAAGCCCGCAGATCATTTCCTCCCAGTGATACCTCCCAGTGATAACTACAAGACTGTGCACCCAGCCTTCAAAGGCATACAACAAGAGTGTCCACCCCAGGTGATTGGGGAGGCTGAATCACTGGGCCCTATAGGACACCTAACA
>PVJC01052552.1:0-11097 GCA_004026665.1 Murina feae
GACTGACAATTTTTGGGGGTTAAGGGTGTTGGGGATGCGTGAAGAGACTGGACAATAATTGTACACCTATGGATGAGGACAATGGGGGGGGCAAGGTCAGAGGTTGGGGTGGGAATTGGGAGGAGGGGAGCTATGGGGGAAAAAAGAGGAACAACTGTAATAATCTGAACAATAAAAATAAATTAAAAAAAAAAAAAAACAAAAAAACAAAAAAAAAAGAATTCAACATTAAAATCGGGTTTCATGCTATTCTGATTACATGAATATCTTATTTTTTGGAGATACACTTTAGAGAATTTAAGAGTGAAAGCTCATCAAATTGCATACTTCATTTGTATATGTGTAGTTTGTATGCTATATGCTTTCATTAAAAGCATTTTTAAAAGGAACAGTGAAAAGATGCTGATGTCTGTAATTACTTTCACAGGGTTCAACAACTAAATAGATAAAGAGATAGGAAGGATGGATGGATGGGTGAGTGGGTGGATGGATAGATGGATGGATGGAGCTGGTGGATGAAACAAATATGGCCAAAGTTAATTGTTGAATATAAGGAATGGGAATATAGGTGATGGGTGTCTACTATGCTTTAAGTTCTTAAAATATAAATTTTAATTGGATTTCCTGTGTGTTCATACAAATATTTGCAGTGTTTTACAGGAATAGCCCTCACTTGCAGTCAGCAGGGTCTCTGACAAAAGGGTAAGACTGATGAGAAGGAAGACACAAAGGAGAATTTTCTAAGCTCTAGACAGGCATAATGAGAATTTTCTAAGCTCTACACAGGCATAAAACAGCTTCCACATCCAAGCCCAAGGACAGAACTGGGGTGATTTGTTTCCGTCACACAAAAGTGGGAAGCAGGAGGGGAAAAATGGTGATAGAAGAGAGTAACTTGAGTAACTGTGACAACCAAGAGGAAGAGGTGTGCATCGTCCAAGACAATAGTAACAGAGTCTCTCGCAAAGGAGAGAGGAATCCTCAGTGACTTTCAAGTCCACAGTCATCTTAGTTGTATAAAAACAGAATTCTTTCTACTTGGAAAACCTGGATCTGAGCCTTTGGCTCTTCATTTAAGTCCCAGTCCCGACTTTTCCATATTTCGGAGCCTGACAAATCCCTTCTGAACTTTTAGTGCCCGAAGTCTGCCCCACCCATAACTGGAAGAATCTCACGCAGGTGCCCAACTTAACATCTGAACTGAATGAATGGAGAGGGCTTCTAAATTCAAGCTCATTTTCCTCTTCCGTTACAAGAATCTACAAGATTTTACTGTTTTCATTCATGTTGCCCAGGTAACTACCTACATCCCTCTTCACGGGTAATTTAAGAGAGAAAAAGGTTTTAAAAAGTAGCTCATTTCTTTCGCCTGCACAGCTCATGGGAATTGCAAGTGAAGAAGACTCGTTTCTATGGAGTTGACTGATTCAGACAAAGTAAGAGAGCAACAAGCATAGTTACTGTTTTGTAAGATGAAAAGTGCTGAAGGTTGGTTGCCCAACAACATGAATATACCTAACAGTACTGAACTCTACACTTAAAAATGGGTAAGATGGTGAATTTCATGTCATGTGTGTTTTACCACAATTAAAATTTATTTTAAGTTTAAAAAAAAAAAATTAAAACCAGTCCTACTGGCCTATGAGCTGTAGTTTGCTGGCCTCTCAGCTTCGTTCTGACACAAGATGTGAGATGCATTGCAGATGAACCCACATCGACTAGAAAACAGCTACCAGAAATCACCAGATATGGCTCCTGTCACGGGTCACAGTTAACCCAGTCCTGGAACCTTTTGTGTGAGGGCGTAGACATTGCTCGGATTCCTGTCATATTTCTCTTGACCTGGCCTGAGGGCTTGTGAATGGGCACATAACCTTGAGCCTGTGGGAGCCTATGGAACTGGAATCCTTTCCTACAAGGGAAAAACTGGATTTGATGAAGGATCCATGGGTCTGCTCAGCAGCCGCCCACCTGGCTCTTTAAAGATGCACTACCCAGTGTCTGAGCAGGGGAAGGGGTCCAGGGCTTCTGCAGAGGGCCTGGAGAAAAGCCAAGTACACGTCTGATCTCAAAAGTCTGGAGTGACGTGGCCAGGCTATGAAAAACAGCTACACCATCGCTAAAGGAGAAACAAGCTGAGTTTACAAATCCCACACTGCCACATCCACGCCAGTAACCAGACGGAGGTAGAGAGGCCAAGTTTACTCAAAGCAGCAACTGTGATGCAGGAAGACAAGCTCCGAGGACAACTGCAGTCGGTCTGCCCCACAACGCCGCAAAACCAAAGGGTCAGATCAGAGTGAGAGGGATTCCTTAGGAAAAACATAGCGGCCCTTGTTTCAGAATTAGCCTATGGCTAAAACTCAACTTTATGCAAAATTATACTTTCTTACTATATTACTTTGCTAAACATCTCGCTAAAATAATAACCCCTTTCTTGGTGCCTCGGCTCCATCCATTTATAGTTCTCAAGGATGGGTTTTAAAAACAGCTGAAGGCATCTTGGGGTTGCTTTTGGTCTTTAATGCAAATGTAATAAATAGCTGGAAAGTCTGGAAACTGGTTTGAAATCTGGGACTTCAGAAAACTTTTCAAACGTGGTTGTTCCAAATGCTGTGACTCATGACTAATGTAGAACTTTCCCTTCTCCACCAACCAAGTGGCTGAGTCAAGGTCCATAGTAATGTTCGAACCTCATCCATAAGGGCTGGTGTTAATTCCAGGTGCTGGGCCCTGTGGCCTTATCTCCGTTATTTCCTTCAAAGGACGAAGAATGTGTTCTTAACCCCATTTTACAGAGAAGGACAACGAGGCCCAGAGAGCAAACTGCCCAAAGCCGCACAGCTCCTGAGCTGTTGAGCTGGGACTGGAGTTCAGATCTCTGACACCAAAGGTAATGCTCCCCCTGCCCCACCCGCTCCTGCCCTGCTGCCTTCCAGATGGATTTCACAGGATTGTGATAGAGTAAGATGGGAAGTCACTGGTAAAGTGAGCTGGGAAACCATTTCCAACAGAACACTAGCCTCTTGGTGGTTCTCTCAAGGGCTCCCTCTTCCCTTCTATACAGGGATGGGTGGGTGCAAATGGCCTCTATTAACTTCATGCCCCTTGACATCCATGTTTCTCTCATTAGTCAGTCATGCCAGGAAATAAATGAAAAAAAAGCACTTAAAAGGCATTTGGCTGTTTTTGGTTTATTTTACTGTCAAAGAAAACGGTCAACATCACCCTTGGGAATCAAGGGATTGCTCTGGCAGGGCAAAAAAACTTTACAACATGTCCCAGAGAAAACCGACCAGCTGCAGAGTGCCAGCTGACATCCAGCTTTACACAGGGAGTTTCACGTGTACATCTACTGCCTCCGCCATCAGACTGCCCGTTCTCAAGCAGCACCCCCACCCCCACAGGATGCAGAACCTGGAGCAGAACAGAAGCCCAGGATGCCAGTGTTGTGGAAAGTGCATGTGTTGTGGAAAGTACGGTTGAAATAAACACTTTTAAGAGCATTAAGGGCTTGGTATAGGCCAGAGAAGTTAACATCACCTACTGGTATGTGCCCACACAGCTGGATGTGAACTCACTAGACTGACATCAATTCACCAGGAGTGGTGTGTGCACCAGCTGTGACCAGCATTGCTAACGCAGAGATCACACTCAACTACACCCAGGAAGTCAAAAGATCCTCCCAATTTCACTGCCTTTCGTATGCTTAGAGTTCTTCTTTTCAGACTGCCTTCAATTCACTTCCACAAACAGCTGGTACGCCAGGCATACACTTAGCATCCAGTAGAGGGATAAGGTTAGCTCAGATCAGCATTCTGCCTTTAATGGGTTCCAGTCAGTAAGGTAAGGTGTTATGTATGCAACTACTAACAATACCATTTGTAAGGTTCAATAACAAACCACATCAGAGGCACAGAGGTGGCATGGGCACCCCAAATGAGAAACTGTCCCAGAGAGGTTTGGAAGGGGAACAGTTTTCAGGATGGGGACCGAGGAGCAGAGAGATCATGAAAGGTATTCCAGAGAAAGCAACAGCACCTGCAAAGGCCCTGTCCCAGCACATTGAGTGATGTATTTAGGGAATCAGAGAGGGGCCTTTTCCACTACAGGGGAAACATGAGGGAAAGATGTATTCCGCCAAGTGTACTGCTGCCAAGGGTACTTCCCCAGGTGCTCCCTACACTGCTTCTGGGAGAGGAGGCAGGTGTTAGCTTCATTCGGTAGATGAGGAAACCAGGACAAAGGTTGGCACCTGAGTGCTCTGTGGGAGTTGTGCGCATGCCGCCTTGTGCTCTGCTGCTCCTCCCGCTGTCCAGAGCTTGGGGTTCAGTGAATGGTGACTTATTAAAGGACAAAGAGAACTAACTTCTCCAAGGCCACCAGCCAACCCTTGACTAAGTCTAAATTAGACTCAAAGATGTGCCAATGCTTACAACAAAAGTTACTGTATGTCCAAACCAGGTAGAGATAATGAATAAAAAGTTGGGAAGGGGGGGACTGGAAAACCAACAGGATGTCACAGTGTAAAAGGTTCAAATTCATGTGATCTCATATGTGATCAATTCTAAGATAAATATCACATAACTCTTAGAGAATATTTTGCTTTACACATGTACCCACACCATTACTCAATCCCATGCAATTGGACATGTGAGACCAGAGTGTTACAGTACATAAACCTAGCAATTCCTTAGAAGAAATTCTTTCAAAGAGAAATCATCAACCAAAAAAGTATGTATTAAAGTTATATACTATTGTATGAGATCACGAGGGATTTTTATTTCCTTCTTTGTACTTTTAATATTTATGGATTTTCAAATAATAGTCATAGAGTCATAGACTTTCTTTTGAGAAAGGTTTCTATAATAGTCAAATACAAAAAAATGATTTTTAAAAAAATCACATATCCACCATTCAGAAATAATATTTTGTCACTTTGGTTCAGGTCTTTTTTAAAAAAATTGAAATAATATATTGTGGGTAGAATTATTCCCATTCCATCTTCCTATATCTGAGGAACCAATCATTATCAGCTAGTTTGTGTCTTTTTTATCTATTTTACAAACTCACATCCCACATCTATAAAAATCTAGAAAACTTTTTGTATGTACATTTTTGTAAATATAAATTAAACCCTAGGTCCAACGTAATGTTCTTGAGATCCATCTATGTTACTCTCCATAGCTATAGTTTATTCCTTTATTCTTGACATAGTATTGGTTTAAATGTACCATCTTCTATTTACGTAGCCATTTATAGACATTTATGTTGTTTCCAATTTTTCTCTATAAATTCAGTAATAACTATCCTTATATTTGTCCTTTTGGGATATGGTAGAGATTCTCTCTGAATATAAACATCATAAATAAAAATAATATTTAAGATGAGACTGTATTAGGAAGGTAACACAGTAACAGTGGCTCAGTTAGTGCTTCTCAATACGAATGTTACACTCTATCAACATTTATACTACATCACAGTAATACTGGCTTCTCCAAAGAATTAACAACAAATCCTCTACATCCCAAACCGTAAATGAATGGTCTGGTGAATTAAACGTGGGTCTGACAGATTAGAAGCTCCAATCATACTTCCTGAAGAAAATGTTAACTAAAATTCACATGCAACTGCCATTACCCAAACACCATTTTAACACAGTAATTCAATGCTGGTATTGCCTTAGGGTTACCTCCAATGACTACAAAATGCATGGGTTTCATGCCTGGAATGACCAATTCCCATTATAACTGGGTATCTCTGCTAGTCTCCACAATGAACTCCACCTTCCAGGATCTTGAATGGAAAAGAACACTTGACAACCTCACCAAGCGCAGAGGGAAAGCGTATTTATCAGCAGCCCTCCGGCAGCATAAATGTCCCTGAATTAAGTAAGCTGCGTGTGCTGAGCATGACCAGTTTGGAGCCTGGAGAAAGAGGAATATTCTTATCTTGGCAGATAAGAACACTGTGGTATCAACCTGTGGGAAGCAAAAACAGCACCGGGAGGACAATTCAAGGAACCGTCCCTGCAGAGAAATTCAAACCATGTGTTGCTTCTTTTTCTTTCTCTTCCTCACTCCTACACAAGCCTGCTATGTCTCAAAAAGATAGCATCTATATTACCAACTGCTATTTTCACAGACATCAATAAATGCTCCTCCTACGACACCATAAACTCTATCCCACATAACAACCAGCCCCTCATCTCCATTCTATTCAAAGCAAAAGCGAAGCTCCCCATCAAAAAAAGTACAGTTCCGCAGATTTATGGGAGCTGATTTAAATCTATGAGCAGGAATGCTGTCTGGTCAAAGGAGAGAGGAGGATACGGAACAAAAGGTTGCATTCAAAGGGAGGTGAAGGCAAAAGCACACAAGATTCCTTTCTGGAAGGCAGGAATTTCCCCCCAAGGAAGGGCAGGTTCACAACATAGCCCACTGCTCAGGCACCCACAGGTGAGGGCCAGCACCCGCCATGGGGCCCTGGGCAAGGAGCCCTTCCACTGCCTCTGTGTCTGCTGAACTGATTAATATTGGGAGCCTCGACTCCCCAGTCGGTGGGGCTCTGAGCACCCTGTCTGTGGCCTCATTTAACACTGATCTTGGCCTGGTAAGCCTGGCAAGCAGCAGATGAAAAGTGAATTTCAAACCCTGGCCAGCTTCTTGGCGGGACAGGGTGACAAAAGCCAGAATGTGGTGGACGTGTTAGGACTCACTGAGGTGGGGAACATGAACAAGCAGCTCCAGCATCAGGGATTCCAAGAGGGAAGTCCAAGCATTTTTAATAACAAAGTACTTGTGAGCAGGCAAGCTTGAGGCTTCCCCTCATGTTTTGCTTTCACAGGCCCAAAGTTGAGCTGGGTTGAGTTCCAGTCCTCTGGGTACCATAACCTCAGTCTTTCGTAAGCTTGCACAGTTCATCCGGGATGAGGTGAATGTGCAATGAACTCAACACAGATGAAGGAGGCCACGCTGGTTGAAACCTGATTTTTTTCCTAATGGAATAAACGAAGAAGAGAAGCAAACAAACAAACAACAAAAACATTATAAATGAAGCAATGTTTCACCCATCAATAGGTAACAGAGGGAATGTTAATAGCATCTTAAAATTTAAGACAAACTTTATGTATTTTAGACAGTCATGAGTAAAAAATATAAACACAAGAAGAATACATTATGCCTTTTCCATGGTGTCCAGAACCAATGCGGGCAACTAGTTAGTATCCTAAGTCACAAAGAAGGAAAGGAATCAAGAAAGATGCTCTTCCATTTACTAGATCGGCTAATATTAGGAACACAAAAATTCTTTTCGGGGGCAGAAAAGAGCAATAATTTTATGAAAAGTAAAAAGTCTCCCTTCCTGCAAGAGGAAATAAGGCTCTAGACTATAAGTGAACAGTGAAGGAAAAGATGTATTATGAAGCCTAATCATTGTTTTCAAATATTTTTTTATTGATTTCAGAGAGGAGGGGAGAGGGAGAGAATCATTGATTGGCTGCCTCCTGCACGCCCCCCACTTAGGATCGAGCCTGCCAACCCAGGCATGTGCCCTTGATTGGAATCGAACCTAGGACCCTTCAGTCCGTAGGCCAATGCTTTATCCACTGAGTAAAACCGGCTATGGCTGATCAGTGCTTTTTTATTGCGTTTACCTAATGTAAGGACTGGTTATTCTAGACTTTCCTTGAAATGGACTGCCCACCTAGCAGATGCAGGAATTCACTCATCCAGAACCTGGGAAACCCAGAGAACCCAGGAGAATTAATTATTGTTTTATGAACATTGGAACTGAAGCTATGAGAGGTTACACAACTCAGTGGCCTGAGCTGCCAGTGGCCAGGAAAATTTGGGGTACAAACTTTGAGTCTCTCATGATGAGTCTGGGGAGGCCCAACACTGGGGACAGGTGGGCACACAGATGGACAGGCTGCACAAAAGCCCACACTCCCCACAATCAATTTCTAAAACTCATTACAGTCCAGCAAATGTGTGTTGCTGGTTTACACAAAAAAAAACTAAAAATCAAGAACATTTTAAATTCTTCAATTATTTACCAAATGAAATCACATAAATACATACAAAAAATCCTACTAGATGGCAGCATTGCTGGGTCGCTTGATCTAGAGTTTCAAGCCATTTCTTGCCACTTCATCACGAGGGCAGGAAATTAGATGCCTGGCAGAGAATGAGGCTTAGCCGACAGCCAGTGACTGACTTTGGCTTTCTTCTTTCTTTACCATCTTTGCAATTATTCAGGTTTTTTCGCTTCAACATGGACTCTTGGTAATTTTGGCAACAAATTAGCAAGCATCATGCTCAGTGATCTAATGCATTATCAAGATATACTGACATCGTGGCATAAAACCATACTGGTTAGTGATTTTATAAGCTCTATTATCAAAGTTTTTAAAGAAAAACGCGTAACAAGAATGAGAGGGTTTCACAACCTGCTCTTATCATGACCTAGTGATTAGGTAAATGATGAATAAAACTTCAGTATCTGAGAGACTGAAAGTTTCAGCTTGGATATCTTCACTGTAGCCACACATCAATTAGGGTTCTACTTCTTAACAAGGGATTCGGGCAGATAGATGTACATAGAGCAGAAGAAGGCAATAGAAGATGAAGAAAAACAGAAGAAAAAAAGGAAAATGTGTATTTTTAATTTTACATGATTGGACTGTGTCAGCAAGAAAGATCAGCAAATTCCCTAACAGTCTCCCTACCATGTCCAAAAGCTTCCAGAACACTTTCTATTGTATCAGATTACTGACACTGCCATGGCCAGAGATGTTCTAAATACACAGATGATTCCACCTCTGAAAAAGTGTAAGGAGTCCTGACCGGTTTGGCTCAGTGGATAGAGCGTCGGCCTCTGGGCTGAAGGGTCCCAGGTTCGATTCCAGTCCAGGGCATGTCCCTTGGTTTCGGGCACACATCCAGGAGGGAGTGTGCAGGAGGCAGCTGACCGATGTTTCTCATCAATGTTTCTAACTCTCTATCCTCCTCCCTTCCTCTCTGTAAAAAATCAATAAAATACATATTTTAAAAAGTGTAAACAAATTGGGAAGAATAAATACTGTATTTTTTAACAACAATAAAAAAGGTTTTCTTTGTACTTGTGATGTTAAGATGTTTCTTTGGGGGGTGGAGGTGAGGAGAGATTAGTAGTTTTTATTTGTGTAGAGTTACACCCTTTGGTTTGCAAAGTCCCATTTCCTTTAAACCAGTCCTGGAAAATAGGAAGCTCGGGCTTCAATAAAGATAGAAGCAAAGCCAGTGCCCGGAGCTTATGTTCCGTGGAGGAGTTGATCCAGCAGAGCATCGGGCTCGAGTCAGTCCGTTCGTCCATTGTGCGGGTCCCGCATGGCTGTGAGCCACATGGGCAAATGCCGGGGAGTGCACTCCCTGCAATGGGAGGCCCAGGAGAGCCAAGAGAAGCAACGCCTTTTGTTCAGGAGTTTAAACAGCAAACCTGCCCGTGTTTGCACAGGCCGCTAATGTGTTCCCAGGTGTGACTGACAGGTAAGCATCTTCCCACATCACCCAGACCGTACTGGGCATGCGTCTAAATTGTAGCTTTCCTTTGCCCCTTTCTATTTATTAATGAATAACCAGGTTATTACCATGGTATCACAATGAGCTGCCACTGCCCACTGCTCCCTGGTGGCAAGCCTAGTGGGGTGGGGTTCCCTAGAGTTTAGGAGATGCATGCCTATGGGGGAAGTTGGGGGAGGGGGAAGGAAAGGTTCCGGTGTGCGATAAGATACTTTTGATAAGGATTTTATCTGTGATAATGGTACAATAATTTTGTTGAAAAAAATGAGTATTTTAAGAGCTATATACTAAAATGTTTATAATGGAAAACAAAGGCTTCTTTCAGAAAGCGAATCTTGCCACTAGTGAGGGATGCCCACACAAACATCTTAAAAGTCGTTATTGTTAATATTCAGTTGTTATATTATTACATTTCCATTTTTAAAAATGTGTAGTAAAAGTATATGACATGAAATTAATCATTTTTAAGTGAGCCATTAGTTCAGTGGCATTAAGCACGTTCTCACTGTTATGCAACTTTTATCACCATCCGTCTCCAGATCATTTTCCTTCTTGCAAAACTGTACCTGCGGATCCATTAACCAATAACTCCCCACTGCCCCTGCCCTCCAGTCTTTGGCAACCACCACTCTACTATCTGTCTCTACTATGCATACATTTTAGAGTTTCATGAATTCAGAACTCATAACATCATACAAAAAAACCTCTCCAGATTTCAAATACTGATTCATCACTTTATAAACACAGTATAACTTAAATAATCAATTTCACTTGCAATAAAAACACTTATCAACATTTTATTAGTTATGTAGAATTCTGTGCATGGGCAAACAATAATTTAAGTGGATTTATGGTTTTGTTTTTATTATTAACATCACTTTCATGAACATCTTTCAATGGGCTTTTTTCTATTAGCTCTGGAAGGGCACTTCCTAGAAGTGAAATTGCTGGAGCAAACTATGCACATTTTTAACATTTTTGACCAGTTGCCAAATTGCCCCCCAAAAGGGTTGTTGTTTTAACTCTTAGTGATGCTTCCAATATGCAGATACATTGTTCTGGATTTGGGGGGTGGGGAAGAAGGCAAGAGGAAACTCAAACAAAGTCCTACAGTTCTGACTAAATTATTTCCACTATACAACCTTTCCTTGTAGTTTTAAGAGACCTTTCCCACATGATCTCGGCCTGACATATGATATAAAAAATCTACAAAGGTCATGAATACTCATAAACTGAAAATCAGATTTTCTGAAGGGGATTCTTTTTAATTTAAAAAGTTGAAGTTATGGCCTGTGTACCCTGAGGACTAAGAAAGGCTACTCATGGCTAATTGTGTTCAAGTTAAAAAATTTTTAAAGCAAAGAGGCAAAGCCTAGCAGCCATTTCTGCACAGAGGTCTCTCACGTAAGCTGTGCTTCACAGACTCTGTGCCTTGCAGACTTTCTCTGCACTAACCTGCCTATGTCCAATGTACTGTATTTTTTCGTGTATAAGATGCCCCCATGTATAAGACACCCCCCACTTTTCCAACCTAAAA
>PVJC01052553.1:0-11101 GCA_004026665.1 Murina feae
CGTGGGATTGAGCATGTCCCGTGGGATGTAGCATGTCCCGTGGGATTGAGCATGTCCCGTGGGATGTAGCATGTCCCATGGGATTGAGCATGTCCCGTGGGATTGAGCATGTCTCCTGGAATGTAGCCTGTCCCATGGGATTGAGCATGTCCCATGGGATTGAGCATGTCTCCTGGAATGTAGCATGTCCCGTGGGATGTAGCATGTCCCGTGGGATTGAGCATGTCTCATGAAATGTAACATGTCCTATGGGATGTAGCATGTCCTATGGGATGTAGCATGTCCCATGGAATGTAGCATGTCCCATGGGATTGAGCATGTCCCGTGGGATTGAGCATGTCTCCTGGAATGTAGCATGTCCCGTGGGATTGAGCATGTCTCCTGGAATGTAGCATGTCCCGTGGGATTGAGCATGTCCCATGGGATTGAGTATGTCCCGTGGGATTGAGCATGTCTCATGGAATGTAGCATGTCCCATGGGATTGAGCATGTCCCATGGGATTGAGCATGTCCCGTGGGATTGAGTATGTCCCGTGGGATTGAGCATGTCTCCTGGAATGTAGCATGTCCCGTGGGATTGAGCATGTCCCATGGGATTGAGTATGTCCCGTGGGATTGAGCATGTCTCATGGAATGTAGCATGTCCCGTGGGATTGAGCATGTCATCCGGGCCAGGCCCAGGTGAGTGCCAGCGCCCCGAGCAGGATGCTGCATATAACACACTCGCCGTCGGGGTCGCTCGTGTCCAGCAGGCCCTACGAATATTCACAGGTTAATCCCATGAGGCTGGTGCTATCGTCATCTCTTGTGTCCATTTTGCAGCTGAAGAGCGCTTAGGTGGCTTGCCCAAGAGGGTGCAGGAGTGGGATTTGAACTTGGGCCATCCGCCCTCAGAGTCTGCACTTGTAAAATGACTCTTAAATTACTCTGGGATTACAGGTGAGGCAGGAGGGGGTCTTGGCGAGGCCCAGGTCACAGACAGCCTTGTCCCTCCTGCCATGGAAGCCCAGGGCCATCAGTGACATAATCCAGAAAGGCGGACGGACACAGCTGGGCACCCTTGGGGAACAAAGGTCGCTGCTAAAAGCCAGCTGTTCACCAGCCAGGCATGACTGAGGGTGACTCAGTCGATAAGTTTGGCTTCTAGAGGCACCTGGGAAATTTCCATGCCCCTGGCAGCCCCCTGTGCCTGGGACACTGGCCCTGTCCAGGCCTCTGGGTCCGGCCGCCAGATAACGGGGACGTCCACCCGCCCCTGGAGGCCAGCGACTTCCCACACAATCCCCACTAATCAGGGGCTCTGAGCCTTTCCCTTAGGCTGTCAAGTAAGGAAATGATCACAGCCAACACAACAACAGCTACTGGTGCAAATAAAACTATGTCTTTTTTTTTTTTTTTGGTCAGATTGGCAAAAATAGAATATCTTTTTATGTGTAGCAGAATCTTTTTTAATTCCTTTTTATAAATCTTTAAATTAATTAATTAATTCATTAAGAGTGTGTTGGGGGGGGGGGCAGAAGTGTAGTCATTCATCTATGTGTGCCGTGAGATGTAAAAGGTTGAAATTCGCTGCTGTAGGCTGACACGTCCCCCCATCTAGCAGTTGGGGGTGCCCTGTTCCCATCCTCACAGCCCACTCCACTCCCACTGGAGTGTGGCTCAGCTATAAATACTACTAGTGGTGTCGTGTCTATATTTAGTGAGCATTTACTATGTGCCAGGCACAGTGCCCAGCTTTTTGAGTCATCGTCTCATTTAATCCTGACAAACCCTGGCAGGTGGGTGCTATGATCGTCGCCTTTCTCCCCGATGGGGAACCAGTCACACAGCCATGGAATACCTGCCCGGCTCTGAGAGCTGCGGAGAGGCGGCCAGGCGGCCCGCCAGGCTTGTTCACTCTGGGGCCCACTCTCCTGAACCTTCTACAACTGGGGGGTCCACCTCCCTGGGTGGGTGGGACCAGCCCATTTTATCAAGAGAACCAAGTCGGCATTAGTGGCGGCCCTCACCAAACCCAGCACTGCGTCTGTGCGTACAACTGCCTCATTCATGTGTCTGCTTCGCCCACTGAATCTCTAACATCTTGAGGACATAGCTCTGTCTTATCCTGTTTCACCTCCAGTGTGTGGCCTGGTGCCGGGGACCTGAGAGTGTTTGCTGAGTGAGTGAGTGAGTGAGTGAGTGAGTGAGTGAGTGAGTGAATGAGTAAGTGAATGAATGAGTGAGTGAATGAATGAATAAATGAGTGAGGGAGGGAATGAGTGAATGAATGGGAAAGAAGGAAGAACAGCTTGAACAGCCGTCTCCCCGTCTCCTCTCTTCCAGGAAAACGACCCTGGGGCCCTTTTCTGAAAGGTTATCAGCTGCGGAAATTCCACCAGCTCCCACTGGGGCCCACTCGCCATCTACACTGTCAGGCTCCTCTTATCTTATCGCAATGCCTGGGCCCAGTCTGCTTCAGGGCCGGCTGACAGCAGGCACTGCGGGAGGAAACGCCTGTGTTAGGGTGTTCCAGCTGAAAGGATGTTCGGGGACAAAATAGGCCTGGACAGGCCTGGTCTCTAGGCAGAGGAGGCCAGGCATCCTGCCTGTCCTTTGAGAGCAACTCCCGGATAGCCACCTCCCCCCCTCCACTATTTATCTCTTTCCAGCACGGGATCGAGTCCCAGGAACACCTCCAGGACCATCACACCTGTCCAGCCCCCGCCCCACCTGTCCAGTCCTGACATTCACACCTATTTTGTCCTGCTTGCCCTCAGCCTCTCCCCTCCCCACTCCTTGCTGGGATGTGAACGCTCTGGGTCTTTGCCTATAACAGGGCCTGGCACACAGAAGCTCAGAAATCTTTGTTGATGCAGGAAGCCAGCACTCATCAGTACGAATTCTGCATCTCCCCTGCGGGGAGCTGGGGACACAATGTGCTCCAGGTAAGGCCTGTGCTGGACGGAGCGCCTGTGCTCACCCACTTCTGAGGCGTCATCGTTCCTGCGCTCGGGGTTCACTAAAAGTAAACCCCATCACACCCCTACATCTTTCACCCACCATTCCACGCTCTTCCGGGAATCCAGGTGGCGGATCCTTAGCTCGTCCTCTCCCTCTCCTCCTGTCTTCTCCTTGCCCTCTCTTCAGCCCCCGGGACCCTGCGGCCCTCAGGGGAAGCCCCACATGCCTCGTCTGCCTGGGACGGGGATGGGCTTAAGCGCACACCTTACCTCCCTAGTTGCATATATAAAACTAACAAATAATAAACCCCAAGGCACTAAGGGGCGGGGCTTCTACACGGAGTCACATACAGAGACCTCAAGTCGGCTGCCCAGAGAGATTTTAAAAGTAATTTCATTTTTATAGATAGATAGATAGATAGATAGATAGATAATCCTCACCAATAATCATATAGAATCGACCACACACACACCCCTTCCGTCGGGACCAGACTGAACATTCCAGGCTTTGCGTCCACGCAGTCTCAGTGGCAACTGCCGTGTGACAGTGCCACAGACATGCCTGAGCCGCTGAGCGTAACTGGGCGCCAATAAAACTTTATTTACAGAAAATGTCCACGGCACAGCTGTTTGCTGCCTCTCCCTCCAGGACACCCACGAGGGTCATTCAGAAGGATGTCCCCCTGCAGGATATTGCTCACCAGTTTTCACGAGAGCTCCCTTTCCCTTCAGGAAAAAGAGGCCGAGCGTCTCCCTGAGGGAGAAGGAATTCCCTCCTTGGGGACTGTCCCACAAGAACAGGCCAAGTTACCACAAAAAAGGGACATGTCCCTGCCCCCACCAGCAAGATCCAAGGAAGAAACCAGAAAGATAAGACCGCCGCACCCCCGTGGGGAAGGTTCGTGGGTCAGTGATGTGCATGAAAAGGCACCACATTCCCAGCCTGACGAGCTCCGGGGAGGCCTGCGTGGCGACCTGGCAACCGCCGAGGCTGCAAGTAACCGCACAGGATGGTCTGAAATGTAAACTTTCTAACGAAAAGCAGGTTATGGCGGGCAGTCATGTCCTGGGGCAGTGTTTTCCCTACCAAAGGCCCATCTGCGCATTAACGGAGCCTGTCTGTGGTCTTCTGGCCGCTAGGATAACACACCTGATCACATGCCTTTGCAAAGCCAGAGTAATTTCCCTTCTCTCAGGCCCTCGCCGCACAGGCCCTGCTCCCCGGAGACCACAGGTCCGTCCGCTCATCATTATGTTCATTGTTGACGCAAACTCCCCGCACCCACCTATGTAAGTGAAAGACGCATGTGCCTGTCACTTCTCTTTTCACCCAATCCCAGAAGTTCCCCCCTTTGCTTTCTCCTGCCTCCCTCACCCATCACCAGAGGGGTCCGTGTCACCCACTCGCATCTCCTCTTTCGACGGTAATGTATAAAACAGGTGCAGCACCGGCCTTCTCTGGAGCATCAGCGCAAGCCAGTGAGGTTTTGCTTCTGGGCAAGAGTCCTCAGTTTGGCTCAAATCCACTCACAAAAATTCTCTACAGGTTGGACCGTTTCTTATGTTGACATGTACCTCAGACGGTGGAGAGACTGTCCACCTCTGGTCCTCCAACGGGATGGTCCTGGCCACGAGGCTCAGAGTGTCCAGCCACCACTGCCCCCGGCGATGCCTATGAGTCCTGTTGGCATTTCCAGGTCAGGAATGCTGAGTCTGCAGATGGGACCAGCTGGACGGAAAGAGGAGAGCGTGTGAGTGAGTTTGGACGTTCCGTGTGCCCACTGCCCTTTGAAGGTGACTCAGGCAAACAGGCATTCACCCAGCTGCCTGCTTGCCCAGGACTTTACACATCAAACATTCCTTAAGTAAACACCTGTTCTGCCCCACGCACAGACCCAGTGCCAGAGGCAGAGCGGCGAGTGAATCATAACCGAAGCGCTCAAAGGGCTCAGCTAGGTGAAGACAACACACAAGGGGCCCGGCTGGTGTGGCTCAGTGGTTGAGCATTAACCCATGCACCTGGAGGTCACGGTTCGATTCCCGATCGGGGCACATGCCCGGGTTGTGGGCTTGATCCCCCATGTGGGGTGTGCAGGAGGCAGCCAACCAATGATTTTTTCTCATCATGGATGCTTCTATCTCTTTCTCCCTCTGCCTCTCTGGAACCAATAAAAAATATATTGAACATGTCCAAAAAGAAAAAAAAGATGTGAAGAAGTGAGATCCGGGTTAGCACCGATCCCGCTGGGGCCAGACGGGAAGTGGCTTTGGAAGAAGGTCTCTGGGGTCAGAACAGACTCCCAGCTGAGCTCTGACTGCAACCCAAACTCTGAGTCGTGTGCAGGCCCAGCTCTCCCATTGGATCCCTCAGGAAATCAGCCAGGACCACACGGATCATTCCCAGGTGACAACTGGGCATCTGCGGCCTGGACAGCTCAGGCCAGTCAACCTGCCCAGCATGACAAAGGCAGTCGGTGAGAAATTACAGACAGAGGCCCCAGGCGCCTCAGCTGAGCCCCCACGGTGGCCTAACGGAAATGAGGAAATGCCCAGGCAACCCACAGACTCAGGAGACATAACAAGTGTTTGTTGTTTAAGGCACTAAGGTTTGGGGCTCTTTGTTACGCAGAGGAAACGAACTGATCCAACCCCTCAAGTTACCTGTACGGTGCTGGCATGTTAGAAAGAAAGGTGGGCGATGGTCAAGAGCCAGTGAGGATCAGAACGCAGGCAGGGCTGCAGGCAAACGGGGGAGTGAGAGACTCAGAGCTATTTTAGACGCAGAATCACCAGGACCGAGGCCAGAGTTGTCTCAAGGCAACTGGTGTTCAGTGTAAACAGATTCTATTTGGGGCTCATGGGTGGGGGCGGGTGTTTACGTAGAAGATACACACAACGGCCAGGGCAGAGCCCTTAGGGCTGCGTGTCAGGGAAGGAGAGCTGGCGGGAAGGGTCTCTTCTCCGCCCATTGCTATTTGAAAGAAGAATGAAGGGGGGGCGCTCACTGAGCTGGCTTGCCATTACTGCCTCCTCCCATGTCACCGAGACCTCCTCTTCCCTCACAGGCTCACCCCGTCCCCTTCCCCCTGTGCCTTCTGCTCAGTCTTTGATTTCAGCATCCATGGCACTCCCCGGGACAGCCTTGCTGACCACTCCGACAAGGCGAGGCATGGCCACCACACGTCCCCAGAATCCCCCGTGTTCCTATAGCGCATCCGTCCCACGGTGGGCAGGAGTGTGTCTGCCCCCAACCACCATCCACCACCCCCCACAGCGCACCTCCTGCCACAGGGAGGAGAGTCCATTACTGTCTCCCAAATGAGAGGTCGCAGGCTCAGCTGGTTCAGTTCTTGAGAGCGGAGCCTGCCGCTCTACTACATGTCACCAAAGGAAGTAAAACTTCCCTGAGAGGGCACGAGGCTGGGCTGGCCCTCTGGGACTTAGAGTCACCTCTGAGGGACTTAGGCTCTGCCCAGAGAGGCGGGCTTGGGTGGCACGGCTGGTGGCACCAGGGGGTGGCCCCTGGCTTAGTGCTCGGACCCGGACTCCAACCCAGAGATTCAGAGGCAAGGAAACCATCCCGCACAGAAGATCGGGACAAATTCCAGCAAAACAAAACAAAACAACAAAAACAAGTCCCCTCTCCCTCCTCCTGTTCTCATCCGTAATTATTCCCTCTCTGCCCTCTCCAGCCTCCGCCATGCACAGCCCCTCGTGCAACGCGATGCCCATTCGTGCTGCGCAGTACAGTGCAGTCCCGTGCAGGAGAGATTTCCCTCTTCGACCTCGTTTACTCCTGGGATGGAGGAGCAGGGTCTGAACTCCCCCTCGCCCAGCCAGGCTGCTCAATAAACCGCCCCTTCCCCCTCTGAGCGGAAACGGGGCATCTGAGTAACGGTTCACACGGCCGGCTGCCTAGCACCGCTGCACTGCACATCCAGGCCCCTCTCCGCCGAGGCCTGCGGGCCCATCACAGCCCCCAAAGGCGGCGTGGCTGCTGCGGGCCTTGCCAGCCGGGGGGCGGGGGGGGGGGGGCCGGTCAGGTCCGGCTGCGTGAGTGCGGGAACAGCCTTTCTGGGTGTTCGTCGACTCGCTGGGAACACAGGACCCAGAACTGCTCCAGGACTCGGCGGGCTTGTCCTGAGCACGGAGCGCGTAGAAAAGCGACATGCCATCACCTCAGTAACGATAACCAGGCAAAGCGAGTGGCAGCAGGTACCGTTTCTAGCTGTTTGTACTCAAAACCCCGGCTAATCCGCACAGCGGGCCTGCGGGGCGTGCATCAGTATTTGCATCATTTTGCAGGTGCAGGAATGGAGGCTTAGAGAGATCAAGGAACGCGCTCAAGGTCACAGGACAGAGAGGAGCCTGAAAGGTGGGCCCCCCTGACGGGCGGAAGTAACATCCGCATGTCCCCAGCCTCACCTCCCTCTCCCAGGGCCAGCGTGTGCCCTGCCCCGATGGGGACAGCAGTTCACTCCTGGGCTTGCCCCCGAGCAGCACACCGCGTGGGGAGGGAACACAAGCACACAAGCCAAGCAAGGGACCAGGCCTCCCTGGACCCCAAAGGAGATAGTGATTGAGCAAGAGGGTGGTCTCGGAGTCCCAGTTCCTGCCCAGAACACAACGATGGTGGAGAACCAGACCGAGACCGAGACCGTGACCGCCTGGCCTGGCCAGTCTGCCAGGGGGTCAGGGACCAGAAGGGGAAAGGGCAGAAGCTGCTGGAAGAGTCTGGTGAGACCAAGATGCCAGGCTCATGACCACGCAGGGTCTGGGGAGCAATGGCGCTGGTGCCGAGGGGGAAGGGAGCCGAGGGCAGCCGCTGGGATGGGCCCCTCCAGGGGGAGGCCGTGCCTCGGGCCCTGGGGCCCAGGCTGAGGAAGATGAACCGGAGCAGAACCCGCAGGAAGTGGGTGTTGGTTACGCTGCACAAGCTGTTGTCGGGCGCGCGCCCTCCCTCTCGGAAAGCGGTCGGCACGTGGGGCCCTCAGAAAGGGGGCTAACTGCTGAGGTCTGGCCGCTTGGCTGGGGGCGGGGAGGGTATTATTATTAACAACAGCTACCACGGAACAGCTCAGACAGGGAGGCCAGCCCCCTGCTCGGCATTTCGGGTGCACGGCTTCAATCCCTCGTCACAACGGCCTTGCAGGGTGGCCGTCCCCACCACCACGTCACAGATGTGGAGACTGAGGCTCTAAAGATAATGTCATTGGCCCAAGGCCACACAGTGGCAAAGTGGCAAAGCCAGGGCCATGTTGAACCCCAGGTTTTCTCTGCACCACCCAGACGGGCTGGACTCGAGAGGGTGGTCCTGCCCACCCCCATCCCACAGGTTCCTGATGGGCGGGGCGGCATGGACCTCCGTGACTGGGCTCCCTGTGGTCACCCATGGCTCCCCAGTGCCCTCGGTGACCAGGATGGACATGTTCAACTGGTCTCCAGCTTCTAGCTTCTCAGTCCCCAACTACAATCCGTCCTACAAGCCCGGAGACGAAGCCACCAGGTCTTACCTTGGTGCAAACCCTCCACACAGGACACCCCACTGGTCCCACCTGGGCTGCCTGCCTATGGAACGGGGGCCGCCTGGTTTTCCTAAAACGTGGGTCTCCCTCCATGTCTTCCCTCCCCCAGGAGAAACCCGTGATCACACCTGGTTCCTGAAAGATGCCGGTCACGCAGGACCCGCTGAGGTGGCCCCGGCCTTTTCCTCTCCCTCCTTCCTCTGTCACGAAGGCGGCTGGGTCTGTGGGCTCCTCCATGGACCCATCCCCGGGCACGGGGTCTCTCCACCCTCAGCTGCTGTGAGCAGGTCCTGTCCAGCCCCCAGCTGGGCCTAGGGCATCCCCCACCCTCTCCTGTGTCATTCAGCTCAGTCTCCCCCACCTGGAAGGATGGGCAGGCTTGTGCACAGAACATGGAAGCCGCTTGCCCCAGACCCCACAGCCCATCAGATCCGTGCTCCCCCTCCCCCTCTTCCTCTCCCTCTCCCTGTGGCCCCCACGGGCCCCCTGCCCCAAGGCCCCGACAGGAGGCACCTCCTCGGGGCCTGACCAGCACTTTCCTCCATGTCCACCCAGAACTGGGCTCCTTTCTCAGACTCAGGAAGAATTGTGAAATGTGTTTGTTTTCTAGGCGACCGCAGCCTCATTAGGGAGGCATAACTGCGCTTTTGAAGGAAGATCAGAGGAAAGAAAGAAGTGGGGGAAGGAAAGGAAGGAGGGAGGGAGGGACGGAGGGAGGGAGAAAACGCCTCCTAACCATGGAAAGCTTGACCCAGGGGGGCGGCTGTCGTGGGGAACGTGGCCCCAGGCCCACTGGGAACGGTCCTATTTATAGCTCTGAAACAGGGCTTGGTGAGGGGGCACTTTGTTCTTTGGGCCTCAGAACAAAGTGAAGGAAGTGGGAAGGAGGTGGGCAGGGGTCCCGTTAATGCAGGCAGCGAGACCAGGAACCTCCGCCTTGTGGGTGTGTCAGAGGGGCACCTGGGGACATGGAGGGAGGGGGTGCACCGCAGCCCCCCAACTCGGCCTCTCCCAACGGGGGGGGGGCCTTAGGTCCAGTGGCCAACTTCAGTGAGCCTCCAAGCGCTTACCTGTCCACACACCTCTAAGGACAGCGCCCCAGAGCCTTTGGAAGGCCAACACACGAGTCCAGAATGACCCGGACGCGGTACTTCCTGGGCAGAAACTCAGGAGAGACTCATTTATTTGTTTATTTACTTATTTATTTACTAAACATATTTTTATCGGTTTCAGAGAAGAAGGGAGAGAGATAGAACACCAACAACAAGAGAACCATGGATAGGCTGCCTCCCGCACACCCCCCACTGGGGATCGAGCCCGAAACCTGGGCACGTGCCCTTGACTGGAATCGAACCCGGGACCCTTCAGTCCGCAGGCCGACACTCTATCCACTGAGCCAAACCAGCCAGGGCTCAGGAGAGATTAAAAAAAAAAAAAAAAAAAAAGACATGTCGATGCCAGAATCCACAAAAACCAACAGGAACTTGCTCCGAGGAAATGGAGGCACAGAGAAGTTAAGGCACTCCCTCCAGGTGACACAGCCAGGAAGTAGCAGAGCCAGTGCTTTTATGGAGTGGATCAATGAATGACTCAGGAGATGAATCACTGAAGTCTTGGTGTGGGCAGAGGTTGGACAGGGGCACTGCTGAGCCTCTTGCGAACACCAGGGCTGCCCAGTTCCTTCTTGTTTCATGCTCTGACTATGCAACCTCTGTGATTTGTTATTCAATCGACTCTCACACTCCTCCCTCCCGCCCTCTCTAGTGATGGTGACAGCTTAGGTCGGACACCGCGGCTCAGGTTCGGAGAGAGACCTCTCACTTGCTCCAGGGGCAGGTGCCCGCCCTGCAGGAGTACCCTGATAGTCACAGCTGTCCGCAGGGCCAGCCCATGTCCCCTGCCCGGTCAGATGCGTGTCACTGCACACACACGGGTTTAGCGGATACAGTCCTACAGCGCACAGAGCATGCTGGCTTCACGCCATCTGCTCCCTGCCATCAGCGGGGACAGAAAAGTAACAGGAGGCCTCCTGTCGGAAGCAATTCTTCAGGCCACGAAGGAAGGCGTGGCTTCCATCTGAAATTTCCATTTGGCGGTGGCATGCACCTTGCTGTCCTCTAACCGGCTCCTTTCGCTTTAATTTCCTTTTTTTCCTGCCCAACGACCGACGTTTAATATTAAGACGCCACCAGGAATGCTCCCCACAGAGACATGCTTGCTTGTGGCAGCTCATGTGTTTCCCAAGCCACGGGCTCCATTCATCACACTCCCCACCAGGCGGGAGGATTCACAGCAGTTTTCAAGGAGCAAGAACAGCAAACTCCTCTGGGTGTGAAATGTCCATGGTTAACAGGGAATTGCCAATGTTTCCACGGTGACTTCCTGGTCCTTTTTCTTGGCGCGGGTGCCCCCAGGGCATCTGTCTAGGGAGCTGGATCACGTCTGATGACCACCTTGCTGCCCAGGGTGCTGCCTCCGACCCCCTGGCAGACTCACTGTTCTGCCTGAACCCCCAGGCACCGTGGGGCTGTCCCCACTCCACGGACACCAAGAAAAAGCACTTGCAATCAGCCAGGCCAGGCAGGACGCGGGCATAAAAACCCAGCAGGTTATCGCGGGCTAAATGAACCCACC
>PVJC01052554.1:0-11099 GCA_004026665.1 Murina feae
TTTAAGCTCTACCAACTCCCCCTTTATAACTTTTCTTCCCTCCCTCTTTTTCTCTCATCCTACCTTTGCCATACATTCTTCTCTATTTACTTCTACTGTTTTAATACCTATCTATCTACCTGCCTAACTATCCACTATCATTTATCTTTTTTTCTTTTCTGACTTCTACTTTTAAAATCTGTCCCCAGTACACAACTATACTTGGTTTTCATTATAGGCCCTAAAGTTCACTCATACATCCTCTTTTTTTAACTCTGCTGTCCACTGACTCTTTTATAAAGTTCTTCCCTCTATCCTATTCCACCCCTCCCTCACCTGGTTACTTTCCCCCAAACTCTCCCTGGCTGATACTCCCTCTATCTGCCCCCTGCCCATCTCTCCGTCTCCTGGCTTCTAGGAGTTCACCCCAGCTCTGAAGGGAGACAAGGCCTCTCACAGGATACCCCTGCCTGGAACCAATCGGAGGCCCTCGCTGGGACCTGGATGGCCGGCTCCCAGCCCTGCCCTGCAGCTGTGGTGTGGGAATAGACCGACCTTGGACTAAGCCTCCGCATGTGCTTGCCCCCATGGTTGTTTCCAGCTGGCAGCAGTGGCTTGCAGGGCTGGGAGCCAGCCAGGCAAGCCCCAGCTGGGCTGCTTCCAGCCCTGCAAGCCACCGCAGCCCCCAGGAAGTGACCCGAGGGCAAGCACACAAGGAGGCCAAGCCTCTGCGTGTGCTTGCCCCAGTGATTAGTCTATTCCCAGGCCCAGGCTGCAGGGGCGGGGGCTTGCCTGGCCGGCTCCCAGCCATGCAAACCACTGCCCTGCATTCTATTTCCAGTCCGCAGCCTTGGGACCTGCTCGCTCCTTCGGCCCTGCTCCTCCTGCCCATCTGCCCTGCTGGACCCCGGTGTGGTGGACCTCTGCCATCTTGACTGGGCTAATTTGCATACAGTCACTCTGATTAGCTGGTGGGTGTGGCTTATGCATCCCGAAGAGATGGTTCATTTTAATATTATGCTTTTATTAGATTAGATCGGTGTGGCCAACATTAGAAGCCACCAAATGCCATTGCTCAGGAATAAAGTTGATACTAGAATGTGACATTAGCTCTCCTTCGTGGTGTCAATTCCATAAGATGGTTAAAGGAGGTGGGAACTTCCCAGCTGGCCAAATTGCTGCTTTTGTCCTGGTGAGACTACCGCTTTTATTCCAGTCATTTCATAATAATTCATTATAATAAATTCACAATAAAGGTTCATAAGAGTTGCATAGCAGCCTTTCAACCTAAAAAGCTCCACTTTAAAAAAAATACTACCTTATTAGAAATGATAGAATTATGTCTCTAGCAAACATCACAAAACTGATTGCATGGTTTGGATTGATAAAATAAGCACCAATTTCTTGCCAAATACTTTCACTTTTAAGTTTTCAACTAAAACATATTTCAAAGGAAGAAAAGCCCCACCTGTGATTCTAATTCATTTAATGTTAATTCATCTAAAGCAGCAATTTTCAACCTTTTTTCATCTCATGGCACACAATGCAAGCACTAAAATCCTGCATCACTCCAAAAGACATATTTTCTAGGAAAAAAATTTGATTCATTTACACTGGCCAGCAATTGTTGTGTTGGCTGTTGTCATTTCTTTTTTATTATTATTCAACAATCTAAGAGAGAAGAGGGCAGTGCCCCAGACCAATTAGTCAGGTATTGCATGTTTAAAAATTCTCATCACACCAGTTGATCTAAACGTGAAATTATAGGGCTCATTTATTGTTCATAAAAATCATCTGCTGTCCCTATTGTTTACGGTTGTGACTATTTATTTTTCGGTCTAAAGCCAATTTTTATTCCTTTCTGATAGCTACACAAGATATTTGATGTTAACTGTAGTGATTGAAAAGGTCTAGGCCTGCCTTCCCATTAGCAACCCTAGGTTTCTAAACAACCCGCCCACCCTCCACATCCCCTGTGGTCCAATGCTCGGTTTAGCGGGGCTGTGCTGGGCCACTCCCACTCCTCAAGGCTGCTGATTGCCACCTGCCAGAGTAGGGACTAAATGAATACCATCAAAATGAAGTTATTGATTAAATGTGTTTAGTTCATTCAAGAAGCAGCTTGAGACTCAAAACTGTAGATTCCTGCTTCCAAGACCTCAAGGAGAGCAGGCTAGGGGTGGTCTGAGACTTCCACCTCAATCTGCGCAGTTCTGAATGTACTGAAGGCTGTGCCACAAGGAGCTTACACCAATGTGTTACTTCTGGGACAGTTTTTCTTGCAAGCTGAGAAGTGGTTCCTCACGCTGCAAACAGATAGCTCTGAACTTGAAACCAGAGTAATTAGGACAAGTTGCAGAATTTGAAAAAGCAGAAATGACATCTTCCACTAAAAAGCCCATCACTGTCTCTGGCACTGGGCAAGGAGACATATGATTGGTGGTGGTGTTCTTATATCAATCAGGGGCAAAGCCGATGTACAGTCCTCAGTTCAGAGCCTATGTTGGTGACCAGAGCTGTTTCATGCCTGAGGCACATTAAAAAAATAAAATAAATAAATAAACCCATCATAGACATCATAAAGTGAAAACCTGATCCACTTAAAGTGGAAACAAAGAAATCTTAAGACTTCAAGAACAGAATGAGACATCAAAGTCAAGGCTGAAGACCATGGAAATGCAGGCTACAAACACTGAATGAAAAGTCAAAGCTAGAAAGAGCACTGTGTGATTTACACTTGACTGAGGAAATCTAAAGGATTTTATAGGGGCCTGAGAGTTGAGTGGAAAACACAGTTGCTGCTTTAAAGACTGGGTTTCAGAAGACATGTAACATAAAATCGGAAGTATCTGAAGGAGAATCTAGTGACAGCCAAGCATGACCTACCCAGGATTCAGGAGAAGCTGAGCATGGCTGACAAGGAATTAGAGAAGAAATTCCAACAAACAACAGCCTATGGAACATAAAAGAAATTCTAACCAAGCCCTGGCTGGTTTGGCTCACTGGATAGAGCGTTGGCCTGCGAACTCAAGGGTCCCAGGTTTGATTCCGGTCAAGGGCATGTAGCTTAGTTGCAGGCACATCCCCAGTGGGGGATGTGCAGGAGGCAGCTGATCAATGCTTCTCTCTCATCGATGTTTCTAACTATCCCGCTCCCTTCCTCTCTGTAAAAAATCAATAAAATATTAAAAAAAGAAAAGAAATTCTAACCAGCAAGCATGACCAAATCAGAGACCTGAGAAATAGATTGGCAAAATACAAGCCTGAAGATTCAAAGCTAAACATTTCATCTAGAAGCTGCCATAACAAACTATGCTCACCTCAGGCATGCATGTTGAAGAAGTTTGTTGCATTTCCTCTCTTTATTTTTCTAATATTTAAGCTTTTCTCTGACTATTTAAAACTAGAGTTCCTGTTTTCAATTGCCTAACTGAGAAGAAAGAAAACCTGGCTCTGGTCAGTTATTCCAAACTCCTCTTTGCCAAAGGCTCTGGAGTCTTAGTTCAAATGCATTGAAACTTCCGTACAGTATGAAAGAGATTTTTAGAATGGGGAGAAGAGTCTTATCCTTTTGCAATAGTATAAAGAGTACACCTTTTAAATACACATTAAAACTAGCAATATCTATACTTGTGCATCCCCACAGTAAATATAAATACAGCATTATTGAAGACTAGAGGCCTGGTGCACAAAAATTTACTCGAGGGAGCCCCTCAGTCTGGCCTGTGCCCTCTCACAGTCTGGGACCCCTTAGGGGATGTCCACCTGCTAGCTTAGGCCCTCTCCCCAGGGGATTGTGCCTAAGCTGGCAGTCAGACATCCCTTTGACAGCCCAGGAGCCATTGGGGGATGTCCACTTGCCAGTGGAAAGCCGGCTTAAGCTGCAATCCAACATCCTTAGTGCTTCTGAGGAAGTGGGAGAGGTTCCGACCATCACCATTGTACTGGCAGCCTTCAGCCTGGCTTGTGGCTGAGCAGAACTCCCCCTATGGGAGCACACTGACCACCAGGAGGCAGCTCCTGCATTGAGTGTCTGCATCAAGTGGTCAGTGTGTGTCATAGTGACCAGTCATTCCCAGTGTTTTTGCTGTTAGGGCCAATTTGCATATAAGCCTTTTATTATATAGGATAGAGGCCTGGTGCATGGGTGGGGGCCGGCTGGTTTGCCCTGAAGGGTGTACAGGACCAGGATGGGGTTCCCGCTGAGGTGCCTGACCAGTCTGAGTGAGGATCTGATAGCTGTTTGCATGCTGGCCACCACCCCTTCAGGGTGCAGGTCCCTGTTGGATTTCCTGGCCAGCTTGGGTGAGGAGCTGAGGACCATTTTCAGGCTGGCCACACCTCCTTCAGGTTGGGGATTGCCACTGGAGTGCCTAGCCACCTGAGCGAGGGGCTGATGGCTGTTTGCAGGCTGGCCAAGGCCCCCAGTGACCCAAGCTCCCAGTGAGGCTAGCTAGAAGCCGGTATCTGGGATTTATTTATCTTTTATAATTGAAACTTTGTTGCCTTGAGTAGAGGCCAAGCAACCTTCGTCGCCAAGGCAACCAAGCTTTCTGCTTGCTCCAGCTCCGTGGCTGCTGGCCGCCATTTTGGTTGGGTTAATTTTCATATAGTCACTCTGATTGGCTGGTGGGCATGGCTTGGGGTGTAGTGGAGTGACACCAATTTGCATGTTTCTCTTTTATTAGTGTAGATAGTTATTACAAATAAACCTTATTTTTCTTTAAAAAGGACTAAATTTTGGTAGTCGATAGTTTGATTAATTGCAACAAAGAAACTGGTTAAAGTGGAAAATTTTGAAACCTTATTAAGAAGATATAGAAATCATTCATTTTGGCTGGGCATTTTTCCCCCTACAGAATATATAGATCATTTAGTAGAATCAATGGAGATAAAAGATGAGTTTGCAGTCTGAGTCTGTGATCTCTAATACCAGTATCTTCTTTGAAACTGTACAAAAATATTATGTTGTCAATGGATATATTGTGTCAACCTAATTCATAATGCAATGTAATATTGTTCAGTTACATGCTTTCTCAATAAATTACTGCATGATTATACAGAAAAAAATCTAGCTATAAACTAAAATGTTAATAGTGGCTATTTCCATTCTGCTTATATTTACTATTTCTTTTGTCTATTCTTGTTTGTTTCTAAACTGAAGATATGTAACATAAATTTATTAATTATTAATTAATTATTAATATTTATTAATTAAAATATTTATAACTCATATAGTCATCTACATATTAAAACAGCCTAAGAGAAACTAAATTAAATATTTTGATCTATACTTTAGAAATCAGGAAACAAATACATAGTAAAGAGATTTAGATTTTTCACTATGACATTTTAAACAAAAAAAAGTAAAATGCTTAAAATTTGTTTGAAAACAGCAAAATATGAAACTGGAAAATAATTTTATCAAATATGTTATTTGCAACATGCTGAAGGATATGTCATCTTTATAGGCATTTGATATTTGCAAATTTGGTTTTTATACCATCTAAACTTCCCTGTGTTATAACTTGTTCCTCTATGCCTTCTGAATTCAGAATTTAGAATTTTGTGCTAGCAGACAAATAAACATTTCAGGATTTCCCTTTGCATTTTTGCTGTGTTATTTTTAAAGCAAATATACAACAACAACAAAGAATGTTAACAGGTATGTCTCTTAAACTTAATATAATTGAGATAATGGTTATAATAATCAGCTGTGCCAAATGTTAAAAAAACTTCAGACAGTCTTAAGACCTAAGATTGTCAAATGTGGATTTAAATGTGAATTAAAAGTACAAAATTAAAGCATAGGTACAAAAGCCTGGATATGTCATCAAATATCCTAAGAGTGAGGTATAATTAAGAAAATTATTATAATCTTTAGTCATCTCAGTAAAGAATATTTTGTCTAACATTTAAATATATTTTCTGACTTATTTTTAAATTTCCCTTATATTTGCAAATAGGCTCATAACAATTTTGCTCTACTGAAGGTTGAGCATTGAATTGTCTTTCCACTTTCTTATTAGTTAGGTATGATTTGCTCAATTTCACAACAAATAAACTGAGAATACAAAACAAAACAAAAAAACAAAAACAATACGAAAACCTTGTGCACTGCTGGTGGGAATGCAGACTGGTGCAGCCACTATGGAGAACAGTATGGAGTTTCCTCAAAATCTAAAAATGGAACTCCCATATGACCCAGTGATCCCATTTCTAGGACTATATCCCAAGAAACTAGAAACACCAATCACAAAGGACATATGCATCCCTATGTTCATAACAGCACAATTTACCATAGCTAAGATTTGAAACAGCCTAAGTGCCCATCAGAGGATGAGTGGATTAAAAAAACTGTGGTACATCTACACAATGGACTACTATGCTGCAATAAAAAGGAAGGAACTCCTACCATTTGCTACAGCATGGATGGACCTGGAGAGCATTATGCTAAGTGAAGTTAAGTCAGTCAGAAAAAGATAAATATCACATGATCTCACTCATTTGTGGATTATAATGAGCAACGTAAACTAATGAACAAAAACAGATCCAGAGACAGAGAAGCATGGATCAGACCATCAAACCTTAGAGGGAAGGTAGGGGGAGAGATCAACCAAAGGACTTGTATGCATGCATATAAGCCTAACCAATTAACACAGAAAACAGGGGATGAAGTGAGGGCAGGATTGGGGGTGGTAGTGGGAGGGAAATGGTGGCATAAGCACACATTTGTAATACCTTAATCAATAAAGGGGGGAAATGGAAAAAAAACACCTGAAAACATTATTTAAGATCCAAATTTCAAGATTCAAACCAATGACAAGAAGAATCAATGAAATTAGGAATGAACACAATGGACGTCAAATCTGAAGGAATCTTGGAAGTTATCTAATCCATATATCTCATGGTGTGACTAAAGAATTACTAGTAGAGGGTCAAAAGATATAAAAAATATGGTAACTCCTTCTGACTGTTAATCTGCACCCTTAATAGCAACTTCTTGAGTTTTCACCAACACAAAAGTGCTGTTAGAAAGAGATATACTTTCAAGACTTCATATCCTTCTCTTTCTTCTATCCTTTACATCCAGGGAATCCAGCATCTGTTCCCAATTAGGCTCACCACACTCTATCTGGAGATCCCTGCTGTACCACACTCTCTGTTAATGGATAGAAGGGGCCTGTGGATGCTTGGCTAGCATTTAACCTCCACCCTGCCAGGATCCAAGCATGATCTATCACCCCACCACAGTGATCTGTAAGAGTAACATATATACAATCAAGGTTCCAATGCCATTGTAACCAATGGGCAAAAAAGACACTAAGAACACACAATAGTAGTTGATACTTCTGCACATTTTCTTAGCTTCCAGCTGAGAAAGGCAAATACTATTTTCCAAATACTATCTACAACTGTTAGGAATTATCAGGATATAGTTTTTAGAAGGAGATGGAAATGACCTGTAGGTTTGAAGTTTAGGAATATATCCTCATGTAATGGTTTATTTAAGTTTGCATGTTATGGAATGAATATATTTCTATTTGTTCTCTGTGTGTTTATATATCATATAATAAAGTTTATAATATATCTAATCTAATAAAAGAGTAATAAAGAGTAATATTCTAATTGGTGTCACTCTGCTATACCCTGAGCCATGCCCACCAGCCAATCAGAGCGACTATATGCAAATTAACCCAACCAAGATGGCAGCCAGCAGCCACAGAGCTAGAGCACACAGGAGGTTTGCTTGCCCCAGTGATGGAAGCTGTCCCACCTGCCTAGGCCAGCTGTGGCCTCTGCTCAAGGTAACAAAGTTTCAATTACAGAAAATAAATAAATCCCAGATACCTGCTTCCAGCCAGCCTCTCTGGGAACTGGGTCCCTGGGGGCCTTGGCCAGCCTGCAAACAGCCATCAACCCCTCACCCAGGCTGGCCAGGCACCCCAGTGGGGACCCCCATCCTGAAGGGGCTGTGGCCATGGTCACTCTACCAATTCCAGGAGACATAGCAGTTCTACTTGATACATAGAAACAAACACAAGAAGCAGCCAAAGTATGGAGGAACAAAGCCCTGTCATAAACGAAAGAATGAAAGAAATCTCCAGAAAAAAAACTAAATGAAATATAAGCAAGCAAATTACTAGATATAGAATTCAAAACAATGGTTATAAGGATGCTCAAGGACTGTAATGAGAGCTTCAAGGATCTTAGCAAAAATTTGAAGGAATTAATGAAAACATCAAAGATATGAAAAAGGACCAGTCGGGGGGGGGGGGTCCTGCTGGAGTGCCTGGCCAGCCTGGGTGACCATGTAAGGCCCAGTGGCTCAGCCTCCCCATGCCACCTGGGCCATACCTATGCATATTTTAGATTTTTTTTTAACTCACAATATAAAACAATGGTATCATTTTAATATCAAGTTCTTAAAATAAATGATACCTCTTTAACATATTTCTCCTTAGGCTAGTGCCAAAGAGTTCAACAATGCAATGACTGACATTCTCCACATGCTCTCTCTAGTATTTGAGAGATCTCATCTAAATGATATGTTAAATTTCCATTTCTCCAGGCCAGAGCTATATTATTATATTATTACATCTGGTCTGTATTATCTTGCTTTCTCCCTGCCCAGAACAGTTATGCCTTCACAGTTACAATGCAAAGCTTTGTCTTCAATTTTTCTTTCATTTTACTTCACTAGAAACATCAATTTAAAGTATTCATAACTTTGCAATCCTGCTGTCAAATATATTTGGATATTAAATTGTGCTATTTTTTGTAGAACCAGACATATGATTGTTTTTTTTGAAACTTAGCATAAAGAAAAATGAAATTGTATGTCTTTATTATATGGAAATGTGTGTGTGTGTGTGTGTGTGTTTTACTTTGGCTACTCAAATTTTGAGAGCAAGAGTCTATGATCAATGAATATAACTGACCGTTCTGGATTAGTGGGAAAGTGACCTTTCTTTTCTACTCAGGTAGTGGTCCTGATGTTTCTAGGCCTGCTAACCCTTTGAGAACCTGACCAAACTCATTAACCACTCCCCAGACTAATGAACACATACACATAAAATTGAACATAAACAGGGATTTCAAAAATCCTAACTGTGAACACTAGGCTAAACATTCTTCTTTCAATAGATTTCTGACCCACCCTTTTTTTGAAACTTCCCAGTTACTTTTTTTTTATAAATGTATTTAGAACACTCAGTAGAAAATAATGTATGTTATTAATTAACCTTAATATTAGTAAAAATAAATGTCAAAATTAATATAATAATAACAAAATAAATAATATCAATAATTGATTAAGGTTTTATTAATATCAAACATTAATACATTAAATTCTAACTTACACACTATTCTCTCTTTTGGTTAAGAATGGACAATGATGAGGCAAAGAAATAAACAGAAACCCAAGGTATTAAACTACATCCTAACTACCTACATTTCATCTCCTGACACCCCTCATGTAAACCTTGTTTCAAGCTACAAAATTCTGGTCATGCCATGCAACTGGCCCCGGACACCTTGATTATTTGTTGTGCGCCTGGATTTGGACAGACCCTGAGAACCACTTCCCAAAGCATAACAGGAAACCAAAGCTTGTTTACAAACACAGCGAGATGTGAGTGGGCAATCTCCTGGAAATTAGTACCATGTGTCTTTGGGACCTTTGTTATCTTATCCAACACATCAAAAACGCTAATGTAGCAGGCACTTATTATCACCCTATTTCTCAATTGGAAGTGGTGCGGCAAATGACTGATTTAAAAAGCATCTCCCTTATCTAAATATGTCATATGGAGTCAAATACATCTTTAGAAAACTGAAAAATGTAATATACCATTTTAAATTTAATAAGAAAAAATATGATTTCAATGAAAGGAGAAAAAAAGGCCACCCACTCTGTCTATAACATTTGCAACCCAGTATGTAAAGGCACAGTAAGAGAATCCAAATTAAGTTATTGAAGCATCATCCACATATTACAACTCCCTTGTTTAGCTCTGCATATCCAAGACAAAGAAAATAAAGCAAATGTTTTTATAACTTTCTTTTAGTTATAATTTTTCTATGCCATGCTTTGTGGCATTAATAGCCATATCCTTGAATATCACCTTAAATGTTGTGAAGAAAACCCAAAGTAGAGACTAGTCATCCATTTGAGGTGCTCTGACTGTATTAGTTTCCTAAGGCTGCTCTAACACAGCTTCATAAACTTAGAGGTTTAAAGCAGCAGAAATTTATTTTCTCATAGTTGTGGAAGCCAGAAGTCCACTATCAAGATATCATTGGGATTGGTTCCTCTCGTGGCTCTGTGGAAGAATCTGTTTCCTGCTTGTATCCTAGTTTCTGGTGTTTCTTGGATTGGGGCTCGATACCTCCAATGTCTTAATGCCTCTATCTTAACACATCTCTCCACGTCTCTGTACTTTACTTTGTACTACTGGTTTATTTCATCAGGACCCCAGTCACTAACTTGGGGCCCACTGGAATCCAGGATGATCTCAATTGTTATCTTATTTACATGTACAAAGATCTTTATTCCAAGTAAGGTCTCGTTCTGAGTTTCTGGGTGGACATGAATTTTTTGGGAGGAGTATTCAAATCACTCCATCTGCCTTAGAAATTGCCTCTAAAGTGTAATTTAGCATCACCTGCTCATATTCCTTCCAGTGTACATGTTGTCCTCATTACCTACTGTTGTAATAATTAACTTTTTTTTTATTTTTTTTTATTTCATTGCTTAAAGTATTACAACAAGTGATAGATAAGTATTACAACAGATGATAGATAGATCTCCATTTTTTCCCCTTGCCCTTCCCCCCCCTCCTCCCTAACCCCCAGTTTCCCGTGTCCACTGATTATTCTCCTATGCATGCATGCAAGTCTTTCAGTTGATCTCCCAACACCCCCCCAACCATCCCCAGCCTTCCAGCTGTAGGATGATAGTCTGTTCAAGGCTGCTCTGTCTCTGTATTTGTTTATGTTTATCATTTTGTAATGGTCTTTATTATCCATAAATAAGTGAGGTCATGTGGTATTTTTCTTTCATTGATTGGCTTATTTCACTTAGCATAATGCTCTCCATTTCCATCCATGCTGATGCA
>PVJC01052555.1:0-11102 GCA_004026665.1 Murina feae
GACTGGTATAGAAACTGACCAATCAGAACCAAATTGGCCAGCAGAGGAGGGCAGTTGGGGGTGAGATCAGGTCTTCAGGGGAGGGCAGTTAGGGATGATTAGGCAGGCAGAGATAGGGGAAATCAGGCAGGCATGCCGAGGCAGTTAGGGGTGATTGGGCTGGCAGACAGAGGCAGTTAGGGGTGATTGGGCAGGCAGACAGGCAGTGAGGTTAGGGGCAATCAGGCAGGCAGGCAGAGGCAGTTAGAGGTGATCAGGCAGGCAGGCCAGCAGTCCCAGATTGTGAGAGGGGTGTCCGACTACCTGTTTAAATGGGTGGTCAGATATCCCCAGAAGGGTCCCAGATTGGAGTGGTTGCAGGCTGAGCTGAGGGACCCCTCCCTCCACACATGAATTTTGTGCACTGGGCCTCTAGTTTATATATAACTGTTCTCCATTTGGTTGGACTTTGCACTTAATATGTCATCATAGGCTGCTTTGCTAAGTCTCTCTACACAGACCCAATAAAACAATGATAACTGGAAAGAATTTGGTATGGGACTCTCAGGGCTACTTTTTATCATCAAATACTCTTTAATCTATTATGAATCCTTAGTGTGGCCATTTTGTTTTCATCACAATGATTCCTGGATTTCTATTATGGGAGGATAATATGGCTATAAAGAAAAGGTTGATTGCTGACAAAAGCAGAATCATTACTTGTGCACTTTCATCATCCAACATGAAACCAAATAACATGAAGCAAAATACGTTGGGCGGTTTTTACCAGAAGTCAGCACATCTGTCACGGCAGAGCTAGTAGTTTAAATGAATCTGTGGAGAGGAACTTAC
Organism: Murina feae; assembly: GCA_004026665.1. Taxonomy (NCBI): domain Eukaryota; kingdom Metazoa; phylum Chordata; class Mammalia; order Chiroptera; family Vespertilionidae; genus Murina; species Murina feae. The sequence goes on from PVJC01052555.1 coordinate 832, forward strand.
CAAAGCACTTTATGACTATATATTAGGTCTCAAGCTCAAATGAGAAGTTGTCACCTTTGTGACTTTTTGATGTGGATTTAATATCAAAGATCATGGGAGTGAAAACAGAGGAAAACTGTAGCATCATCAAATTCTAACTGTGATTCCTCATCTTAAAGTTGACATCTTGGTAAGATGAATTTATTCTCAGAATATCTTTATGAAATTGCAATAATTAATGTATCACTTTATCAAAATGCAAATACAGTGGACAAAATCAAAAGAACCAGCTGGGCCTTGCTTGTGAAAATTATACCTAACATTCATTTTTGTGATTGAAGTACATAAAAGAGTTGAAGAATGCATCAGTCATCACACAGTTGCTTAGCATATTTGAGTCCCAATAATTGACTAGTTCCATCCAAATACACTCTGAGGATAATGCATGGTAAACTTGTTACTTCCCATGACTAACCCACACTAAAGCTCTCATTAGAGTCTTTTATGGTCCAGGTAATGAGGATTTAATTCAAAATAACCAAGATATTTAGCCCCTAATAGATTAAAGGCTCCTCCCAGGGGTCGCACAGAGGAGAATGTGTCAGTAGAGTATTTTGCTGTTACTACCTGGTAGTAAATAGCATGGGAAGAAAGATGTGATGGGGCCAGATATAAGACAGGGCACAGTGAAGAAGATTGTGATTTATGCCATAGAAAAGTAATTATGAACTGTTATGACCATGTATGTGGTTTCACAAGAGGAAACAAGAAAGGGAAGAGTTGGGAACAGGAAGAAAAATGTCAGCCAAGGTTGAGGCACTGTGAAAAGTTGTGCAGGCAATAGAAGGATAAAAGAAAACTCAGTAACTGCCTTAAGGAATCTGTAATCTAGTGGGAGAAATAGACTTGAGAGTGACATTTGCATGTATGAGTACACATACACACAATGACTGAAGCCAGAGTGTGGTAAGCAAAAACTCCTATTTGTTCAAGTTCCTCCTGTGGCCACTTCACCTATTCTCAAAACAACCCTGAGGTTTAGTTATGATTTTCTCTATTTTAAATAGGTTGAAACTATTTCAAGAAATTAAAAATCTAACTCAAGATTATTTAGTAGGTAGCAAATAGAATAATTTAAACCCATGATCAATAGCATTTTAATAACTATTATATAGAGTGTCTGCTACATGTTTTGTACTGATATTCGTTATATGTTATGTTATGTTTTATGACAATTCTGCAAATTATGTACTATCACCATCATTTTATAGATCAGGAAGCTAAATCTAAGATGTTTAATAACTTTCTAAAGTCTCAGCTATCATTGGAACAATTGAGATTCAAACCTGGGTCTATCTGCTTCTAAGGCCTATGATATTTTTTAAAAACAATATAACTGATCATTAAAGAAACGGAAGGATTAACTATTAATATATCTTGGGAGGCTGCTTTGGGAAATGGTAACATTAAGACAGGCTTTTAAAATGGTTATAACTTCAAGAGATGGAATTGAAGTAGAAGAGTATTTAAGCTGGAGGACATATAGGAATAGCACTATAGTACAGTTGTGTTTTGAAGTATGGGTATAAATGGTTTGTCATGGCTAGATTGTAGGGGCTGTCACACAGAAAGAAGGTAGAAAAAGTAGTTGGACCCTGGAATAACCACAGTATTGTAAAGAGGAGTCAAGAGTTTTTAAAAAAATATTTTTATTGATTTCAGAGAGGACGGGACAAGGGGAGAGAGATAGAAACATCAATGATGAGAGAGAATCATTGATCAGCTGCCTCCTGCATGCCCCACACTGGGGGTTGAGCCCACAACCCAGGCCTGTACCCTTGACCAGAATCAAACCTGGGACCCTTCAATCTGCAGGCCAGTGCTCTATGCACTGAGCCAAACCTGCTAGGGATTTTTTCTGTTTTTAATGAGATGTTAAAGCTTTTTGAACTTATAATAGATATGATCAGATCTGTGCTTTTTCTTATTTGTCTGTTTCTCACCACTAGATTGAGAACACAAAGAGAGCAAGGATTCTTTTTTGTTACAGTCACTGTAACCCTAGTGACTACAGTAGTGCATAGAACATAATTAGGGCTGCTGTCTATAGCTTCGAGGTTTATAACCTGCATTATTTCAATGGGTGACATTCACATAGGCTACAATAGCAATAATGTACCCTGGAGGTATGCAGTTTTATAAACACTGGACATAACAAGCACTCAGATATTTTGAATGAATGAATGATTAATTAATTTGCTTTATGACAATGAGTCTGGATGGGGTTTATAGGCTGTATTTTAGGAAGGAGAGAATCAAAGAACATAGAATAATTAGGACAATTTTTAAGTAGTTTGAACATGAGATAATGATCTGAACTACCTAATTGGAAATAAAAGGAACAGGATACAGGCAATACATGCATCCATAGTGGAACTAATATTCTCTTTTTTTTAAATGATTCAATAAAGAGTGGGAGAGTTACAGGCAGGGGAAGGTTAAAGATAACTCAAGGAATTTCTGCCAAAGTGCTTGGAAAGTTAATAATGACACTTAGCAAAGTAAAATAAGGAAGAGAGAAACAAGATTGGTGGATGAGGTAGATGATGAATTCATATATGTGCATGTTGAGTTTGAGGCACCTGTGAGAAATGTGTACAGAAATGTGTTTACTGGCATTTGAATAAACTGGTTTGAGACTCAGCAGAGATATCAAGGATAAAAAAGGTAGATCTTGAAGCTGTGGGAGGAGTTAAGATGTGGAGAAGATGTGCAATGAGTAAAGGAGGCAGCAAAAGGTCTCACCTCAGCATGCCTATAAGACTGGATAGTAAAAATGAAAATAAAAGGACACTAAGCAGATGTGGTCAGAATGCAGAAGAATAGGAGCATTGTCTTACAAACAGGAAAGATGGAGGTAGCCATCTATGCTGACAGCTGTAAAGAAGTCAAACAAAAGGAGAACCAAAATAAGTCACTGGATTTATTAATTAGAAGGTCATCTCTAAGGAAAATAAATCCAATAAGATAGTGTGGTTAGAAGTTGTATTACAAATTATTAAAGAGTGAATGTGATGTGAGAAAATGGAGATAGGCAATGTAGATTACAAATGAGCAGTTGAAGGAAACAGAAAGATGGGACTGTAACTTGAAAAAGAAGTAGGGATGAGGAACAGTTTTATAGGATAGAAGAATTTTTTTTTTTGGACTAAGATCTGCTATTTATTGGGCAAATTTTCAAAGTACTGTGCATCACATACATTATTGCAATTGTTTCTCATGGAATCCCTATGAGGTAGGTATTATGTCCAGATCTTATAGAGAATACAACAGTTTCAGACAAACTGTTTGCCCATGATCACACTGCTAGGGAGAATCCAAACCATAATATGATCATAATCCGTCTCACACGCCAGGATGAACGGATGGATAAAACTTATCTCCGTGTATGAGAGACACATGTTCTCAAAGAGAAGCAGAATCACAGGATAGAAGAAGATTTGCATGACTGTTGACAAAGAGAAAGGAATCTATGGAGATAATCAAGGTGGAGATGAATGATGAGATGAAGTGCCAGAAAGACATGAAGAGATGGGAACAAGAAATGAGCAAAAAGGCTGTTTTTGAAATGTGGAAAGAAAAATTCTTTCAAGATAGGAGGAAAGATGAAAGGATAGGTAAAGATAGAAAATAGAAAATGGAATCAAGGCAATTTTCAGGAATTCATGGTGGATGGCCTCAATCTTCCCTGTAAAATAGGGGGCAACTCCATCTGCTAAGCTATAGATGCTTTCTTAGATTAAAAGACTTACAGTATTTAAAATGTAAGTGCCCTTATTCTTATTTGCATTAATGTGTGGTAAAATTTATATTTTTTCACAACCTTACGAAATTCTGCTTAAATGTGTTTTTTAAAGTTTTTTTTAAAACTTAGTTTGGCAATGTTAAGCCTTTTATCAGAAAACAGTCATATTAGAAAGTGGTTTTATATTTAATTTTATGTATGATGGTTGCTATGGAAACAATCAAATGCAAACTTTATTTTATAAAACCCCTAGCTAAGTTATTGATCAGGTGAGAGGGAGGGATCATCAAACCATTTTACTCAAGGAGAAGAAAAAAGAAACATTAGAGAGGCTATTAGGTGAAGAAAAACCTATGGCTGACGAAAAATACCATCATGATTTTTATATATACAAACTAAAGGCCCAGTGCACGAATTCGTGCATGGGTGGGGTCAGGGCTAGTAGGGACCAGCTGGCCAGGGGGAGGGACCACGGGAGGTTGGCTGTGAGAGCAGACTGACCACCAGGGGGCAACTCCTGCATCATAGATCCTTAGGGCTTTATCTTTCTGATTTAAACAAGCAAATGTGTTGGAATCATGAGTTCTTGGAGAGTCAATCAGGGAAGATGACATGAAGCCTTAGGAGACAGAGAGCAGTAGTACATAAAACTAAGCTCACAGACGTGAAGGAAAGACTAGGACTGGGTCATTAAGTCCAAGTGAAATTAGAGCAGAACAATACCTGTGTTTCAAAATCGAATGGAGCAACTACATAGGAAAGAAACAGAGAAAAGTGACAGAGCTGAAAAGAAATCTTATTTAACTGGAACATAGTTAATGTAAATCTCACATATCCTTAAGCCTTTTATACTCTCATGATAAGGAGATATCAAGTAGAAATAAGGATATTAATATTGGGTTTTATACCTAACTGTAGTTAGGGTATATTAGAGGCAGATAAATTTCTCTACTTTTCTATTTCTAATTCTTGGTGATGGTGGGGTGTTTGTGGAACAGGTTGGCCATAGATAGGGAATTGAATTTCCATCTTTCCATGTCCTTGTAATATAATTTCTCCAATATTGTAAAGAAATTAATGTAAACTCAATGTCTTACTATAGACCAAGAGGGGAAAATTGTCAAGAGGGGACTTATCAGTTATATCAGCATAGAAACACAACAGTCAATAATCACAGTGGCAAATGTCCAAGGACATCACCGTAATTTATCCTCATACATAACTCCCCTTGTATTAAATCCATGGTAACCATGAAAACTTGTTTCACTGGTGTTCTACCATTCAATTATTTGCACATTGTAAAGGTTATATACAAAAAGTATTAAGAATAAAATAAAAATTGACTAAGACCTAGAAAAAAACATTGCTAATATTTTGGTTAATTTACTTCTAATTTTATGTTTTTTGGAGCTATATAACTTTAAATGGAGATATATTTGCCCAAATATACAGAAATATATGTTTAAGGTATACACAAATGTTCTGAAATTAGAACAATACTATATAGATCTATATTGTGGTATTTTTTTATTTAATATTCTATGAAGAACTTTTCTAAAAAGCCTTAAATACCTTTTTAGAACATGATTTGAAAGGTTCCTTAGGAGCACATAGCATAGAAACATAATTTACTTAAGTAATTTCAGGTTTAATTTCTGGATATTCTTTTTTAAAATTAAATTTATTAGAGTGACATTGGTTGATAGTATCACATAAGTTTCAAGTGTACATTTCTATGATATATGGTCTATATATTGTATTGTGCTCCCACCACCCAAAGTCAAATCATCTTCCTTCACCATATATTTGTCCCCCTTTACCCTTCTCTAGAAGATGTGTAGCATACATAATATTATGGAATACAACTCAGCCATAAGAAAAGTTGCAATACTCCATTTGTGACAGCATGGATAGACCTTGAGAATATTATGCTAAGTGAAATAAGTTAGTCAGAAAAAGCCAAGAACCACATGATTTCACTCACATGTGGGATAAAACTGAAACTCATAGACACTATTATATTTTTACATTTAGAAATCTTTAATTAATACCTTTGTCCTTAAATCTTAGTGTATATTTATGGGAATATAATTTTAGAACATTGTTTATGTACATTGTTAAGGCTTTTGATAGCTATTGTCAGACTGCGTTAAAGGATACATTTTATGAAGTATAGGGTTTAGATTTGATTATGAAAACTTAAAAAGACTTTTGATTAATACAGACAGATTTCCTTCCAGAAATATTTTAAAACTTTCTATTCTAAACCAGCATGTGAAATCTATTTTATCCCCCACTTACATCAACAATGAGTACCAACCAACATGCTTTTACATGTTTTCAAGTATTAAGAGTAAAAAAAGTTGGTGTCAATTTAATTCATGTTTTAGATAAGCTTGAGCATTTTTACATGTTTATATTGTATTTATTTTGTGAGTGTTTTAGTAATGACTTTGTCCAAATTTCTTTTAGAGGTGTTCATTTCTGACTTATTGTTTACCAGAAAGCCTATCCTATATAATAAAAGAGTAATATGCAAATTGACTGTTACCTGAGACACCTAAGCCATGCCCACCAGCCAAGCCACGCCTCCCAGCCAACCAGAGCGGCTGTATGCAAATTAACCCAGCCAAGATGGAGGCCAGCAGCCATGGAGCTAGAGCAAACCAGAGGCTTCTGTAGCAACTGCCTGCCTAGGCTGGTTGAGCCTCTGCTCACAGCCACATCCACCAGCCAAGCCATGCCTCCCAGCCAATCAGAGCGGCTGTATGCAAATTAACCCAGCCAAGATGGAGGCTGGCAGGGCGGCTCTGCACTAGGAGCCTCTGCAGCCGGCATAGATGTGCCAGCTGTGTCAGCTCAATGGGGGGGGGTCCGGCCTGGGGCCTCCTTGAGGCAACAAGCAGCACCTGTCCTGGGTCCACTCTTGGCTCTGCCCCCTGGGGGTCTCCCTGGGGCATGCAGGAGTGTGGGGGCCTCTGTGGGGTGTGCAAGAGCAGCTGTCCTGGGTCTGCTGCCTGGCTTTGCCTCCTGGGGGCCTCTGTGGGGTGTCCAGGAGTGCCCGTACTGGGTCAGCTGCCTGGCTCCGCCCTGGGGGCCTCCTCAGGGGCCATGCGGGAGCGCCTGTCCAGGGTCCACTGCCTTCATCCGCCCCCCAGGGGCCTCCACAGGGCATGCGGGAGCGTCTGCTGCACAGTGTGGAGAATCCAAAGCCAGTCTGTTGCCCAGCTCCGCCCCTGGTGTGTTCACTCAGCAGCAGGGCCCCACCGAGGGATCCTGCACCAGCGTCCGCCCCTGGCTCGCTACCCAGCTTTGCACCAGGTGTGTCCCCTCAGTGGTGGGGGCCCACCAGGCGTGTGCAATCATGGGCCCTCCGTTGGGCACTCACCAGCCCTCCCACCCCCCAGTGTATGAGCTCTGAAGGGGCTGTGGGCAGCCTGAAAATGGCCCTCAGCCCCTCACCCAGGCTGGCCAGGCATGCCAATAGGTGGACATCTCCCCTGAGGTGTCCCAGACTGCAAGAGGGCACAGGCCAGGCTGAGGGACCCCCACCCCCTGAGTGCACAAATTTTTGTGCACCAGGCCCCTAGTTATATATAAGCATAACCAATGGACGCAGACAACAGAGGGTGAGTGTGAGGGCAGGACTGGGGAGCTGGGAAGGTGAGGGGGCAGTGGGGAGATAACCAAACATTTGTGATACCTTGATCAATAAAAAAAAAGAAAATACAAACAAAAAGAATGTTAACCCTTTATGTGTTCCTGGCTCCCATTTTCCTTTCAATTTAGGTTTTAAATATATAAAATTATTGATTTTTAAAGAGAGAGAAGGGAGAGATAGAAATATCAATGGGAGAAAAACATCAACATCAATTGGCTGTCTCCTGCAAGCCCCCCACTAGGAATCAAGCCCGAAAACCAGGCATGTGCCCTGACCAGGAGTCCAACCAGCAAACTCATGGTACATGGGTTGAGCTCAGCCACGGAGCTACACCTGCCAGGCAATTTATGGGGTTTAATGCATAAAAGCTTATCATTTTTATCAAGTATATGAATCATTCCCTTTATGTTTTGTATTTTAAAAAATATTTTCTTATTTATATTGACTGATAGTTTTATCTATTTTTTTGCTTTTGTTGTTAATTCTTACCCAATGATATTTTTCCATTGATTTTTAGAATGTAAGGGAGGCAGAGAGACAGAGAGAAACATCGATGTGAGAGAGACACATATGTTGATTGCCTCCCACACAAGCTCTGACCACGGCTTGGATCAAGCCTGCAACCAAGGCACATGCTAAGATTATTTTCCTACTTTTTAGGATTTTATTTATGATATTCATATTTTATATATCTGATATGCCTATGGACACAAAAATTTGCAAGAACTTTTTTCCTTTTTATACTAAATTTATTGGGGTGACATTGGTTAATATGATCATATGTTTCAGGTGTGGGTTGCTATGTTACATGATCTGTTTATTGCACTGTGTGCTCACCATCTTAAGTCAAATATTCTCCTGTCACCATATTTTAGGGCCCCCTTTACTCCCCTCCCCCTTCCTTCTGGCAACCACCAAACTGGTGTTTGTATTCTCGAATTTCAGTTTTATATCCCACATATGAGTGAAAAATTACTGATTTATTTCACTTAGCATAATTTTCTCAAGGTCCATTCATGTTGTTGCAAATGGCAGTATTTCATGCTTTCTTACAGCTGAATAGCATTCCATTGTGTTTAAGTACAACATCTTCTTTATCCAGTCCTCTATTACAGGACACTGGTTGTTTACATGTCTTGCTCATTGTGAATAATGCTGCAATGAACAATAGGGGGTGCATATATCTTTGCAAATACATAATTTCTAGTTTTTTGGGTATAATCCCAGGAGAGGGATTGCTGGGTCATATGGTAGCTCTATTCTTCATTTTTTGAGGAATAGCCAAATTCCTTTCCATAGTGGTTGAATCAGTCTACATTCCACCAGCAGTGAATGAGGGTTCCTTTTTCCACATCCTCTCCGACAGTAGTTATTGCTTGTCTTGTTGATAATAGCTACTCTAACAGGTGTGAGATGGTATCTCATTGTAGTTTTGATTTGCATTTCCCTAATTGCTAGTGAGTTGAACATGTTTTATGTATTTATTGGCTGTTCATATGTATTCTTGGGAGAGTTGTATTTTTAGTTCCTCTGCTTACATTTTGATTGGGTTGTTTGTTTGGTATTGAGTTTTGTGAGTTCTTTATATATTTTGGAAATCAAACCTTTGTCAGAGCTGCTGTTTGCAAATATGTCCCATCTGGTTGGCTGCCTATGTTAGTTTCTTTTGCTGAACAGAAGCATTTTAGTTTGATATAGTCCCATTCATTTGTTTTTGCCTTTATTAACCTTGCCTTTGGGGTCAAGTTCATAAAATGTTTTCTACGACCAAGATCCTTAAGTTTGGTATTATATTTTCTTCTACATAACTTATTATTTTGGATCTTATATTTAGGTCTTTGATCCATTTTTAATTAATTTTTGTAACATGGAGATAAACTAAAATCCAGTCTTATTATGTTGCATGTGGCTTTCCAGTTTTCCTAGCACCATTTATTCAAGAGACTATCTTTACTCCACTGTGTGTTTCTGGTTCCTTTGTCAAAAATTATCTGTCCATATACACGTGGTTTTATAGCTGGGCTCTCTGTTCTGTTCCACTGATCTGTGTGTCAGTTTCTCTGCCAATATCATGTAGTTCTGTAGTATAATTTGAAGTCAGGTAGCATGATACCTTGAGCTTTGTACTTTTTTTTTATCAGGATAGCTTTGACTATTTGGGGTTTTTTTTGTGGTTCCATACAAATCTGCTGATTTCTCATTCTATTTCTTTAATAAATGACATTGGGATTTTGCTGGGGATTGCATTAAATCTGTATGTTGCTTTAGGTAATATGGCTATTTTAACTATGATGATTCTTCCAATCCATGAATATGGGATACTAATATTTTTTCCATTTTGTTATATCTTTTAAAATCTGTTTTGTAATTTTTTTAGTATATGGATCTTTCAAATTCTTTAAGTTTATTCCTAGGTATTTTATTCTTTTGGTTGCAACTGCAAAAGGAATTGTACATCAGGACATTGGGTTAGCTCTTTGTCAAGTGGTAGTACTTAAATCAGCAACTATAATTTCCACTTTAAAATAATAGGTTTTGTAATTAGTGAAAATCTCTCCAAAGTGTAGGATTTTGATTTAGGGTTTTGGAGTGAGTAGTAACTTTTGCTGAATCAAGGTCAGCATCAAAACAAAAAGAAGACAAACAATCCAATCAAAAAATGGGCAAAGGACCTAAATAGACACTTTTCAAAAGAGGATATTCAGAAAGCCAAGAGACATATGAAAACATGCTCAAAGTCACTAATCATCTGAGAGATGCAAATCAAAACAACAATGAGGTACCATCTCACACCTGTAAGAATGGCTATCATCAACAAATCAACAA
>PVJC01052556.1:0-11106 GCA_004026665.1 Murina feae
ATGCCCCATTCAGACGTGTAGGAATTGAATGGGTGTTCACATGGCTTCTAGTAGGTAAAAAAGCCAGAGGGTTAGGATATGAATGATGAGTGGCCTTCGTAGGGCCTGTATTTCTAACCCACCACAACACCATTTTACCCTCCTGTTGATGTAGGTCCTGTGTGGTCCTCCTTTTATCCATCCTGGAATTTCCAAGTAGGAGATAAAAAGCAGGGATCAGGGACAAATTCTAGTGTCTAAACTCTGTTGCTGTCCTCTCTCAGTGGCCTCCCTGTCACCTTCCTAAGGTACACATACAATATACATGTATAAGGTAACTTACCTGACAGCCCTCCTTTTGATCGATGGTTGCTCTTCAAGATCAGGCAAGAATTTTAAGGCCTCCATTAAGAGTCTATTTCAAAAATTAGCAACTAAATGACTAGTCCTGGACCTCATGTTCTATAGAAGGACCAGATCTAGAGTTGTGGTTTCTGGCAACACCACCAGAAACTATAGTGATTTATTTTTTTCTCACCCACAGCATTTTGCTTTTCTTAGAAATGCTGATTTTTTATAAGTTACTTAGAATTTATCTCATAGAATTTAAAGTTACCCAAATTCGTTATTTTCTACCCTGTTTTATTATTTTCTTCAGCCCCCTTTTGCCTTTCTGAAAGACTGTTCAGGCACCAAGAATGTAGTAGGTCTCCTGATAATATGAATTGAATGAAAGAATAAACTACATGCATTCCTCTAACAGGCAATTGAAGTCTAGTTATTTCAATATATTTTATTGATTTTTTTACAGAGAGGAAGGGAGAGGGATAGAGAGTTAGAAACATTGATGAGAGAGAAACATTGATCAGCTGCCTCCTGCACACCCCCCCACCCCAATGGGAAGGTGCCCGCAACCAAGGTACATGCCCTTGACTGGAATTGAACCTGGGACCCTTCAGTCCGCAGGCTGATGCTCTATCCACTGAGCCAAACCAGCCAGGGCATAAGATTACATTTTATAAATCAAGTCTATTACTTCTTCTGAATATCCTTTGTTCAAAGTGCTCTTAATGATGTTACTTCAAGCATACTGTCCAGCAATTATATTTGGATTTACTGCTGCCTCAGACTTATAGTAAAGTAACAGACATCACATGTTTCCTTTGTACCCATCATTATTTTCAGCATATTAATTTGATAGGTTTGATTTTTTTTAAATTACTATGAATTACTATAAATTATTTTGAAACCACATTACATTTAATTGGAAAATACAATCTTTCTATTCATTCTCTGGTTTTTAGGTTAGTCATTAACATCACAATCTTAATATTTGTACTTGAGACATTGGATTAGTTTTTCTATAATGGCCAAAATAGTGATTGTAGTCATCAATACTATTGATGGTGGGAATGATGTATTCCATACTAAATGTTAAATTATTGAAGAAATCTGAATGCCGTTTTTAATGAAGCTGATGCAAGTGAAGAGGGGAAGAAAAGGGGACATTCCATGTTGTAGAATTTGAGCAGCTCTTTTGAAAGTGGCATGCATAACACATAAAGTTGATAGGGAAAATCAGAAAACAAAATTTTCTTAAGTGTTTGAAGTAATAGGATATGCAGAAAATGTCTTACAAGAAGATAAGATATTCATTTACAAAATGAAATGATTGTTTTAAAGGAATGTTGAAGATTATAAGATTTGAAGAAATTTATTTGAATTTTATTTTTTCTTATTATGGAAATGCATAAATGGGGGAAAGAGAAGACTAGTGGATTTGTGGATAAACTCAGGACCAATTTTAGAAGGGCTTAAGGGGAGAAGAAACTGTAGAGTCCAAGGCTGAAAGTAAACATTTAGCTTTAATAGAAAAAGATAGCCAAAGGGTGTGGCAATCTCTAGTGAAAGTTCAAGGAAATGATCATCAGTAGAGCTCCAGAAATTACCACAAAGTTCTCACAGTCTGAGTTGTTCTATGTGGAAGTACAGTTTTCTTAATTCCATTCTTATAAAATCCTTAGGACCTGAGAAGAGTCATGTTTGCTGGCACTGATAGTTTGCATATGATTCCAGTCGGCTTCTGAAGGGAGTACATGTTATGTCACCTGGATAAAGTTAGACTCAGAAGCAAGCACCTAACCTCTCAGGACTTTGCCAATATATGCCCACTTATTATTTGTTTTTACTTGGAATACTTTCCTGTAATAAACATTGACTGTAAGCTTAACTGGAATTACTAGTTTAGCCAAGTAGTCCTTCCAGAGATTCACTCAACTGGAGATGTTTGTGGTATGTCTGAAATAGATTTCAACATATAAAATATAATGTGATGTTAAAGTTCCACAAATGTAATTTAGTTGAATTCTCTCTGAAAAGTTGATCTATATAATAAAACCCTAAGCAATCTTTACAATGGAATGACCAGAATGACCAGTCGCTATGATATGCACTGACCACCAGGGGGCAGACACTCATTGCAGGAGCTGCCCTCTGGTGGTCAGTGCGCCCCCACAGGGGGAGCGCTGCTCAGCCAGAAGCCAGGTTCACAGCTGGCAAGTGGCAGGACCATTTCCCGCCTCCACGGCAGCTCTAAGGAGTAGCAAGCTGAGTCATAAGGAGCAGTGAGCCGGTGGGCGGTAAGGAGCAAGGGGTCCCAGACTGAAGAGGGTGCCAGGCTGAGAAATGCCCCACCCCCCACCACTACATGAATTTCATGTACCGGGCCTCTAGTCTTGAAATAAAATAAAAGGATTGTTCAGGCTTGTCTTTGTGGAAGTCTTCAAATCATATAAACCCTTCAACCATGAAGACCAGATAAAAAGTACTACTTAGATAAGAAAATACAAACTTACTATAATGGAAGCATAAGCAAGGAGAGGAATAACACATGTTTATTTATTCAAAATTAAAATTTGAAAACTGTATGCATGATAATTCCAAAATACTACATTTAGTGAGATTGAGTGGTGACATAGATAATTAAAAATAGCTACTAATGAAAAAGAAAAAGAAATATAGAGCCACTTTCAGTACCAAAATCTGCATTAGTAGCAGTTCAACTGGAGAAGAAGAACCAGTAGATGATATATTTTGAGATTCATTGCAATTAACATGGCTTATGCATGTGATTATGGAGCTATCCAAAGTCTAGAGGGCTGGCTATCAGGGTGGGCAAGCTGGAACTCTTGGGCTTGAGCTGAAGCTGCTACACACAGACATTTTTTCTCATTCAGGAAATCTCAGCTCTGCCTTTAAAGTTTTTCAACTGATTGGCTCAGATCTCCTGGTTATTTGGGTTAATGTCCCTTACTTAATATCAACAAATCATGTATTTTAATTATAGCTACCAAAATGCCTTCAGAGCAAGGCATACATTAGGGCTTGATGAAATCACTGAGGACTACAGCTTAGTCAAGTTGACGTACCTAGAGACTGTCACATACATTTCAAAAGAAAGTACAGCCATACTTCACATTATTGCACTCATCTTATTGCACTTCGCAGATACTGCATTTTAATCAACATTGTGGCAAAACCCTCTACCAGCAAAAGATTATGACTCCCTGAAGGCTCAGAGAATGGTTAGCATTTAGCAAGAAAGTAGTTTTTAATTAAGACATGTACAATGTTTTCATAGACAATATGCTATTGAACACTTAATAGACGGTAGTAGTGTGTAAACATAATTTTTATAGACCCTGGGAAAGCAAAAAATTCCCGTGACTCACTTTTATTGTAGCACTCAGTTTATTGTGGAGGTCTGGAACTAAACTTGCAATATCTCCTAGGTATGTTTGTATATTCACTTTAGGATTCCACTAAACAGTCCTTGATTTAGATATGCTAGGAATTGACAATACTTGACTTGCACTTTTTCACTTGTATGTACTTATTTTGGATATAAAGCTACTTTTACAAAGTTAGAATGGCTTCAAACTGCCCTTTAAAACTTTAAAGATATATTTCAAGTGATATTGCCACAAAAAGCCTTATTTCTGTTAACCTCCCAGACAATGATGTTTCCACATATAAAAACGAATATTCTCTTGGAAAAAGTAGAGGAGAAAGACAAAGAAAACAACCACAAGATTAAGTAAATATTGCAGCCCAAACTGTCCTCATAAGAACATTAATTGCCCTTTTTACTCCCTCAACAATGGCAGTGTATTTTTTATGTCATAATCTTGCAAGATGTTGCTTTACCAAGTCAATACAGATCTTTACACTGAAGTATAAGAAGGAATATGTGGGGTAAATTTTGACGTCAATTTGAAAAGCATCCATTTTGCCCAATTTAGAAAATAAAGAAAATCATTATTTTTTTCCAATAGACCATTTAAGGCTTTGAAAGAGACTATTGGTATTGCATTGTCAACAATGAATTAAGAATATGGTACTTCAGATTGGCATTAAGTCAATTGCAGAAAATAGAATAAAATGGACACTGGACAAGCTCAAAGCATTTGCTATTTGTCCCTATTCAAATCATTAAGATGACTTATTTTACTTTTGATGATATGATTTTTACAATGAACACATACTTAGATGTCATAAACACCTTCAAAGGTAAAATATTTGGCTCAAAACAGAACTAAGCATAAAGTAATGCATGTGTGTATACACATATATATACTAGTATATATACATATATATGTATTACATGTGAACAACACAAAAATATACACATTGCACATATATGTGTATGTATATGAGCATATATCATTGTGTAAGTGTATGTGCACAGAAACACATTAAGGAAAATTATATTCAATGAAAGTGTGGACTTAAATGTCTAGAAAGATATATTTTTACATTGCAAATTGAAATGTATTTTGGAATTTCACAAAGTTATTGGAAAAGCCAGCCAATCAGTTATTCAATATGATAGAAGAAAAACTGAAATACTTGTATTATGAATAACAATCAAGAAAGAGTAAATATGATGGAAAATCATCCTACATGATAAAAGGCTAATATGAAAATCCACCAAACAGCAGAACGGCCGGTCACTATGATGTGCACTGACCACCAGGGGGCAGACGCTCAATGCAGGAGCTTCCCCCTAGTGGTCAGTGCACTCCCACAGGGGAACACCACTCAGCCAGAAGCCAAGCTCAAGGCCGGAGAGCACAGTGGTAGTGGCAGGAACCATTCCTGCCTCTGAGGCCATGCTAAGCCATCAGTAGGACATCCCTTAAGGGCTCCTGGACTGTGAGAAGGCACAGGCTGGACAGAGGGACCACCCCCTCTTCCCTGAGGGCACAAATTTTATGCACTATAGTTCTAGTAGAACTATAAATGGAGAGTTTCAAGCAAAACATCACAATATGCAGGATTAAGGATAGTTTAGTTCTTGAAAAGACATTTGATTTACTTAAATATATTAATATCATAAGATATAACACATTCATTACAGAGAAATAATGATATAATGATTTAAAAAGGCCCAAACTGTACTACTAGGCCAAGACCAATCAATCTATATAAATAAAAATGTAAATGTTCGTTTGTTCAAAATCTTAAATCTCCAAAAGTTCTTCACCGATTGCTTTGAAATTTTGACACAATGTTGCATTTGAATACTCGTGTTTTTTAAAAAATATATTTCATTGATTTTTTTACAGAGAGGAAGGGAGAGAGATAGAGAGTTAGAAACATCAATCAGTTGCCTCCTGCACACCTTCCACTGGGGATGTGCCCACAACTAAGGTACATGCCCTTGACCAGAGTCAAACCTGGGACCTCTCAATCCACAGGCTGATGCTCTATCCACTGAGCCAAACCAGCTAGAGCTATGTGTATATTTTATACCTATTATATAGATGTCACACCTGTGACAGGTTTTTAAAAACATGCTTTGTTTTCAAAAAAATAGTGCCATCTGTTTGACATAAAAGCAACACACACTATATTAAATATTTTACAATTCCATTTCAATGTTTCCGATTTATGATCCATGTAATTTAGTGACATCAAAGGAAGAATTGGTTGAAAAAGTATTTCCCAATATTCAAATCAATTATAAGAATCATGACTGGCTGAGTGAAGGAGCTATTCTTGCAGCCAAGAACAAAGACGTCTACGAACTTAACAATATTATTCAGTCTAACATTCAAAGCGAGGCAGTCACATACAAGTCCGTCGACACTGTTGTGGAAGCAGATGAAATGGTTAATTATCCAACAGAATTTTTGAATTCACTCGATCTACTAGGGAAGCCACCTCACGTACTGCAATGGAAAATCGACGTGCCAATTATCATGTTGCGAAATATCAACCAGCCAAAGCTTTGCAACAGCACGGGGCTTGCAGTAAAAAAATTAATGAGCAATGTTGTAGAAGCAACAATCTTGACAGGACCTTTCAGAGGTGAAGATCTCCTCATTCCTCGCATTCCTATGATTCCAACGGATATGCTATTTCAATTTAACAGACTGCAATTCCCAATTCGATTGACATTTGCAATCCCCATCAACAAAGCTCAGGGTCATTCTTTAGAATTGTGCAGTTTAGATCTAGACACAGATTGCTTCTCACATGGACAATTATATATTGCGTGTTCTAGAGTCAGCAAACCACACAATCTCTATATCTTCACAGACAATAGAAAAACAAAAAATATTGTATACCCACAAGCATTGCACAATTAAACATATTAAAAACATGCGCTTTCTTTTACATTTAACCAGACTGAGCCACATCAACATGTGGTCAGGTACAGCTAGTCAATAAATAAAAATAGCCAAAATGTATCCCCCAAATGCAGACCCTAAACTTGAATACTAACAAATGCTATTCTAGCTTTATACCCACTTTATATAACATTTATATAAACACATGGAAGAAAAATTCATATTATTTTGAAAACTGAATTTTGATTGTACAACTTTGATGCAACATAATGAAGCACACACAAAAAAAGTACAAAACAAGCTTGAACTTTGCCAAGTAATCTTGTTGGGATAGTATTCAGTTTATAATTCTGAAGCTGTTTCATCTGCATGGCATAAAAGGTTAAGTGAACAAATATAGGGATGATACTGGAAGCTATAATTTTTACTGGGAGAGAAAAAGGAGAATGAATATTGAGGAGTTATATCTGAAATATATCTTTTATATGGAATGCTCAACAACTAATAGATTAATGTCAAAAAGAAAAGGAGCTCATTTGAAAGGGCTCCTAGTGGCCTAAGTTTGAGTATTATAAGCATCATCATCATCATCATCATCATTTTATTATAACATTTAATAATGGATTTAATAAAAATACATCAGTCTATACTTCTTTTTTTTTTAAAGCAGACTATCCCTTTTATTGTTATAACTTCTTTTTACATAACTTTTTCAACCTAGATTCAGGTAACTACCTGTCTCTCCCTTGAAAGGAGAAGGGTCCTGCACATAACAATAGACAAAAAGGCTTTTAGGAAATAAAAATATTTTAAATTGATCCATTACAATTTTTCAATTTTCTTGAATACATTGGAAAGTGGGGAAAAGATAGAAGAGAAAAGTGGAATTTCAAACAACCAGACTGTAATAACCTCAGATTTAATACACTCTTTATATTTTTTCTGCAAACAAGTACAAAGGAGGTTCAAGTGTGCTATGTGGTTCCTTCCCATACCTTAATATATGTTTTCCACTCCCAGGAACCCTGGCCAGTGTTTATCTAAACTTTCTGAAGCACAATAGGTCTCAATTATGCAAAATAATCCTGGGCAATCCAACAAGGGGGAAGGAGCACAGAAATAATGCTTGTATCTCAACTACATTTCTAGAATCTAGAATTGTCAATTCAAGATGGAGACTATGCAGTGGGGGGAAAAGGTAACAGAACTCAACTAAAAGTACAAAATGCAGAATTTTAAGATTAAGAGTTCCTTAGAAGGACAACAAAGTAAACAGCATGAGGAACAGAAAGGAAAAAGGGAGGAGGGCCCAATACATATACCAATTCTTTCCTATGCCAGTGTCCTCTTGTTTCTGTTCAGTGTGTGGCAGCATGGCCATCCCGCAGTGTGGGGATAGAAAGTGTGTTTTCCTGCCCAGAGGATTTGGAGTTGACTTTGGTATGCTGATTAGGTATGAAAATATATATGACTAATTGGTGGGTCTACAACAAAGTTGCTCTTCCTTAACCCCCCCCCCAATATAAGTTTATTTTGTACTGGCTAACATCCGTTCCCCACATTTACCTTTGTCTTTGTTACATTTATTTTATCCTTTGTATCGGTAAATTTCATTTTTGGTAGTTAGTGTTGAGATATTTTAGCCTGTACATGAAAGCAACTGCATTAAAAAAACCTTTATGAGATAGAGGTACATATGTTCTCACACTCCTCTCCCTATCAGAGTTCTAATAATTGAAACTATCTGTTCTTTCTCCTTTTTTTGTTCTCTTCAGAGCTACTATTTGCCTATAATATGCTTCAATAAATTAGTATAGGAGTTTGCGATCAATTTTTAAGCATTTTTCATGGACCTTATCTTTTTCTTTTTGAGATGAGGATGGTAGTAAATTTATTCTTGACCACCAAGAGATGTTAAAGCCATGGAGTGAAAGACTGCAGAGAGAAAAATGACATGTCCATCTTATATTTCCCTCTCCACCTCCAAGGGTGGTATAATAATTTCTGGAGCTCTCTTCTGCTAAACTGTTGAACAATCTAGAAGTGGTCAGAGATGATAGCTTTATAATCAGCATTATTTATTATGGATAGAGTTCGACAGATTTCAATAACAGGTTCATTTGTGATACTTACTATTGAGTTATTCGATATGTATTGAATGTCTGCTTACATTCCTGGCATAGTACTTAATTTGGTAATATACAGATTAATGAAATGCACTTCCAGATTTCACATTGCTCAGTTCTAGTGAAGGAAACTCCACTTTCCACATATAGTTATGTGTATTATGGAAGCGCAGATTTAGATATCTTTTGTGAGCATTGGAAGAATCAGAGAGAATTCTTTTTTAAAAAAAAATGAAGCTAAATTATAAAGAATGAGTAAAATGGGCTAGGTTAAAAAGGGAATTTCCATGAAGACATGACACAAAGAAAACAGGACTCAAAACTACTGAAAATGTAAGTGGCTTGGTACTAGTATAATATGCAATACTGTCCACCAAATGGCAAGCAATGAGGCTGAGTTTGAGAGCTATGCCAATATAAAAAACAGCTACAGTCTACATATGAGATGTTGTGGAATTATGTACCTGAAACCTGTATAATTTTGTTGACCAGTGTCAGCTCAGTATGTTCAATAAAAAGGAAAAACAAAGGCAGAGCATGTTAGCAAAAAATTTTAGTTTTCCTGAGTTACAAATAGTCTTTCCTGATCCCCAGGCTTGGTGGTAGAGGGGGAGAATGATGAGGTTATTAAAGGACTGGGGAAGGGCCAGCATGCATCCTACCTCTGAACCTGTGGCTCAGGTACTGTCAGTTCCATTGGGAGGCAGTGAGGCCTTCTGACCCATGTCAGTTGATGTAGGCCCAAACCAAAAGCAGGCAGGGCAGTTCTGTAGGCCCTAAGTTCAGAGCTTTGGAACCCCAAAGAGTGGGGATGGGGCCCAGAAGCTGAGAAGGATGCCCTGGGGCTGGGTGTGCTCCTGTAGTCTCTTTTCTCCCCATGACTCAGGCTGAGAGGGAGATGGTGCCAAACCTCTCATACGCCATCTCGTCTACTTGAGTCTGAAAGCCTCTGCCTTGAAGACTGCTAGTTCCATGTAACCTCAGCCAGGAATGACATAAAGACTGGACACAAGAAGACAGCAAGATGGCGGCATAAGGTAAACACCATAAATGCAGCCGTGAAAAACTATTTTGGAATAACCAAGAAAAGACAACACGAACACCACTCACACCCACAGGAAGGCTGGCTGAGTGAAAATCCTACAACTAGAAAAGAGTCTGAGACTTGGAGGAGCGGCGGAAGCAAAGTACAAAGACGAAGGTACGGAGGCACGCGCACGGGCTCGGGGAGGGGGCTGGTGCCGGAGGACGCGGTTCTTTTCCAAAACGGAGAGAGCCACAAGTTCCCAGCGGCTCTGAACTCCAGTTCCAAGCGAGTTTCTGAAGACCCAGACACCCAGAGAAGGGGGACTGACTGGCACCTGGAGGAAATCCAAAGCGGGTTTCTCTCAGCGTTGATTGCAACAAATACCGCGGGACACAGAGACCTGGTGTCTCTCAGCGCAGGGCTGAGAAGCGCCATAGCTATTTGCTCCGCCCTGCCCTGCAAACTTCCCGAGGGCCCACCCCTCCTTAGCTGCGCGCGGCGGTTCGGGTGAAGGGGTGGCAGCGGTGATCCGGTCCGCGGCTTAGAAGATTGTGGACTCCCCGGACGCACTGAGTGCAGCGCGGGCTGTGGGGCAACGGGGCGGCAGAAG
This sequence comes from Murina feae, assembly GCA_004026665.1. Lineage (NCBI taxonomy): Eukaryota > Metazoa > Chordata > Mammalia > Chiroptera > Vespertilionidae > Murina > Murina feae. The sequence continues at coordinate 10,378 of PVJC01052556.1, forward strand.
ACCAGTGGTGCTGTAGCACTGCTATTCGCACTGATCACTGACCGGGAGAGTCGGGGACTGAGAATCGTGCACAGACCCTACGGCTTGGAGACGCCAAGCGCAGTAGAAACACCATTGTGAATCGCTCCACCCCCGGTGACTCTGAGACCCTGCCCCACCCCACCTGCAACCACGCCCACCCCACCTACAACCCCGCCTACCTGCCTGCAACATTACCTAAGGGTCTGCAGCTGAGACAGAACTCCAAATCGATCCAAACAACAAGGAGAAAGGCCTGCAGGTCATTTCCCCCCAGTGATACCTCCCAGTGATAACTACAACAAGGCTGTGCACCCAGATTTCAAAGGCATACAACAAGAGTGTCCACCCCAGGTGACTGGGGAGGCTGAATCACTGGGCCCTATATAGGACACCCAGCACAGAAAGCCAAAATGTGGAGACTACGAAACAGGTCAGAGAAAACAAAAATGGAGGAACGCAAACGATTGGATATAGAGTTCAAAACCACGGTTATCAGGTTTTTCAAGAAGTTTCTAGAGACTGCTGATAAATTTAGTGAGAACCTTGAGCATATGAAAAAGAACCAGCTAGAAATCAAGCATACACTGACTGAAATAAAGAACAATATACAGAGATCCAACAGCAGATGAGAGGATTGCAAGAAACAAGTCAAGGATGTGAAATATGAAGAAGCAAAACAAACCCAGCCAAAAAAGCCGAAACAAAAAA
>PVJC01052557.1:0-11112 GCA_004026665.1 Murina feae
CAAGATATTTTCCACTTAAGGAATATACCACTCCTTGGAAAAGTAGCTGAATCCACTTTGGAGCAGGATTCTAGTCTTACTCTAGGGCATAAGAATGGACCTCAAATATTGAGAAACTCTAATAGTCTGGGCCATGGGGATGTTCATTATTACTGGGTTGATCAAAGTCTCTAGTTGGTGTTTTTCAATTGACAGAGATAAGAAATAGATATTTTTAAAGAGGCAATCATCTTATTTACAATTCAAGTAATTGGTGAGACACACCATGGCCTTCAAAATGGCAGAGTCCATTTAGTGTTAGATTCCCACATCAAAGTCCACCTCATTCTCCTGACAAAACTCTTTAGGTCCCCAAATAAACAAAAAAAGGCCAATTAACCACCTCCTTCCCATAAGCCAATGAAATTTGATCATGTCCCAAAGGTCTGGGTTCTCAAATAGGCAAAGGTCTTCTATTCCTCAAGGCTGATTCATCTTCCCAAAGGTGATTGAGATGACTCACGGTCCTTAGGTGAAATATTCCCAAGTAGATACCACCTCAAAGATAATGAACTCCGCTTGGCAAGGAGAAAATATTCAGTATGTAGGATTAGATTTAAATGCACAACAGTGACAAAATCTGGGTCAAAGGGCAGAAGACTAATTCAACCATTCATAGATGGTTCCACTTGGAGTTTCCCTCAAGATAGATGCTCAAGCTAAGATAGCCATCGTTATCGCTGTGTGTTTGTGCCACCATTTAACTTCACCCAGTAAAGGCTGGCTTGGGGCTCAAAGGACCTCAGTCTGTCAGTATTACAAATTATAGCCCATATGAAACCAGATTTTCTTCCTGCTTCAGTGTTGATTGAATCCTAGGGTCTAGCATACGTGGGGCCATAGAGACATAAGTTAGCGTTGAAAGTTGAAAGAGAAAAGGGCTTTATATGTGAAATATTTGAAAGTGAATGCGAATGACTTCAGCAATGTGTCAGTTCCACTCCAAAGAAATGAGGCCTCTCTGTTTCCCTTAACTAGTCAAAGGGGAACTAGAACCAAAGTGGAAGGAGAGCTGTTCTGTACTCCCACAGGTTCCCTGGGATTGGCACACTCACTCGGAAGAGGCTTGTAACTTGTAAAACATCACAGTCCTAAAGACAACTGGACTCTCAGCCCCCTAAACTGGACTCTGAAGTTAACATCACTTTACAGTGTGTTTCCCAGGACTCTAACCTGCAACACATATTAGCACATAGCAGGCCTAACAGAAAGCTCTAGGGATCAATGCCTATGAAATGAAGGAATGGGATTGGCAGATGCAATGCCATCACCACAAAACTTCAGTTGAAGCTATGAGGCTTTCTAAACCTGGGATGATATTTCAAAGCTTTCCTGAATTGGAGCAAGAAGTCCAAGCCCTTATACCCCCACATCAAGGATAGACTGAATGCAGGCCACTCTGGAAAGAGAGGATGACTTTCAGGAATGTGGTTCAATGTGGGCCAATTGCTGAAGACTCACCATCTTTCCACAACACTCCCAGCAGCTATGGTAGTAAATCTGTTATTCCTGTAGGGGGCTGTGGATGGTACATGACCCCACTATATACATCTTACTACCTAGTCCCATAAACACAGTCTCATTCCCACAGCCTTGGCCTATAGGAATAATTTACATTATATAAATAAACTGGATTAATCAATCCCACTGAAATACTAGCTGTACATGGCTGATTTGAGTGGCAACCCCAGTCCTACATCATGCCTAACCTTTTCTGCCTGCATCCCAACTTAACAAATCTTTCTCTTAAGTAAGTAATGTAAATTGTATTGATGACCAGAAAGAAAAGTTATAGATCTTATCAAACTGACATCTATTATACCCATCTTCCCTCTACCTCTCATTGTTTTCTTTTCTCTAATTTCATTCTAGAACCTTCTCCTTATGTAAAGAAATTCAGTAAATCTGAAAAACTGACAGGGAGTAAATATAACTCTCAAGGTAGCTTACGTTCCCATTCAATTAAACTATTTCATGAAGGAGATCCCTGTTATCTGGAGCAAAGCCTCAACAATGAGAAGTTAGCAGAATCAGGGTAGACAGAAAGAACATGAAATACTAGTGGACTGTATTAGTCATATACAGATTGATGGGACTTGTAGAATAAATGGGAGTGATCCTCAGCATCGTCCTCCAACCCTGCTGCCCCTATCAGATTCACTGCTATAGAGCTTGCCCTCGTGCTCTCCTGGGTTCATGTCCACATCCTAAGAGGACAGTTTGCAGAATCTGGCTGGGCAGTCAGATATAACCCACTGCAAGGACAGCATCACATGGAAAAACAGATTAGACACTGATCTTTTCAAACCTTAATCAGGTGTTCTTAAGGAATCTCAAGGAAAACAGAAACATCCATGGCAGAAGAGCAGAGGGCCAAAGAATGTAAGACTCACTGCTTTTTATAAAAGCTGTAAAAGTGCACCTTTTCAGAATGTTAAGCAATGACTTGGTGGCCAGGCATTCACAGATCCCTTTTATTTTTACTATCCAGCACTTTGAAGCAGAATTATCCAGGCTTTAGACACGTTTCTCACTCTGAGAGAATGGGATTGGTTCAGACTCTCATGAGATGGAGGTGTAATCCGAGTGCCACAATAGTGATATGAGGCAGAGAAGGGAAGCAAGGAAAGTAGAGCTCATTGATGAGTCCCATGGTAAATATTTTAGACAGACCCTGTGGAAAAAATCACTTTGCCTCAAAATGAACCTATGAATAGCAACTAGATATAGAAAAAAAGAGGCAGATGATAAACCCCACTCCTTTTTTCCCTCCAATGAAGTTTGTCCCATGGGGTAATAACAACACTATGCCTGCATGTTGTTCTCCAGCCACTCTGGGAAGCCACTGTAGAAGCCAGCTGCATACCCTATTAGCACTATGCTGTGGTGGAGTCCAGAAAAGGTGTGAGGAGTCAAAACCTTATGGATCTGGTTAGGTTGGATCTAGATGCTTTAATCACAGTTACTCTCGCTAAGGAGGTGCAATGGAGCGTGTGCCAAATCTCGGCCCTAACTCTGGAAGAGACAGCTGATGGTGTTAGGAGATGAAAGAAAAGCAACGTCTTCTAACCACAGTGGCTCCAAGTCTTCCTACTGAGAAAGTACCAAAGCCAGAGGGGTAAATGTTACCAAGAAAATACTGGAAGGACCAAAAGCTGGCTTTAGTACAGCCACAAATTTAGAAATGACTGCATAGTTTTCTCAAAATACGGGATTTAGCAATTACCCTCAGCACAGGCAGAGACCAGCCACATGGAGCCCCACCAGATTGAAAATCCATTTTCCTGTACCTTAGGCCTAACATGTCACTTCTCTGTGGACCATGTTTGAGCTGCAAGAGAGCTACCTTCCACCCAGCTCTGCCACCCTAGCCCTCCAGATTGGAACAGCAATCTTAAAAGTCATACAGTTAATGAACCCAAAACAAGGACTACAAAACAAGTAACAGAACCAGATTACAGAATGAAAAATTGTACCAAGAAAAATGACATTTAGCAATATTTAAAGTGAAAATTCTGGTTGGATAGTTATGGTCAGTTTGTTAGTTAATATAAAGAATTTATTCCAAAATTGAACCTTCTACTGATAAGGGGCATACATAATTTTATAAAGAGAAAAACTTTTGATGAAATTTTAGGCTGGATATTACTTTTGAAAAACTTCATAAAATTTCTACCCATATTTCTACAAATGTATGGCACCATATCTTTAAAATGACATCTCTTAGAGATGAGCCTGCTCTTCTATTGGAGTACTTAAAACTTCTTTGCTTTGATTTTAAGCCTTAATTAAACTATGAATATTTTAGAAAAGTATATTTCATTAGACACAGGGATTATGTTTACTTAAATCACTGACTGTTGACAAGCTACTGCGGCAGATAGGACAAACTGTGCGCTTGTGTGAGTGTATATTCTTCCTGCCAATTTTTATATTAAACATACAGAGATGAGAACACCACCTGGGTGCAGCAATACACTGTCCTGACTACATGAAGCAAGGTGGGGGGAAGGGGGATGCATCCTGTGTTATTCCTCAATGTTACACTGAAGCAGTTCTTGGATCATTCTTTCACCCAGGTAGTGATACAATAACAATTGCTATTATTGCTGTGATGCTGCCAAGAATCCCTGAGAACCATGGTCAACATCTGAAATGAACCGTAGAGGAAATGCATAGCACAATGAGGTTCAGATGTCTGGCTAAGTCAACCATAGTCTTTCATATTCAACAGGCTTCCACAACCATCTAAACATCTCAGAATTTAGTCCATCCCACCTCCTAAGTAATGCTATAGCTTCACATGTATGTGTTGTCTATAATGGAATACTGTAAAGAGTTCTAAATAATGTTCAATGACTATTCAGCTTTCTGATGAAACTTTCTATACTACTATATTGGGAAATCAAGATAGCAGGACACTCTTTCCACCCAGCCCCCAACCCCCCTACCCTGCGACAGCTGTCAGTCTGTTTCTTATATCTATAAATTTGTTTCAATTTTGTTTATTTTGTTCGTTAGACTCCACATGTAAGTGAAATCATATGGTATTTGTCTTTCTCTGAGTGGCTTATTTCACTTAGAATAATACTCTCCAGGTCCACCTATACTATCCCAAAAGGTAAGATTTCCTTCATTTTTATAGCTGAGGTCCATTGTGTAAATGTACCACAGCTTTTTTACTGATGGGAACAGATAACAGTATGGTAATTATCAGATATAAGGTGGCTGGGGGTGATAGAAGAGGGTAAAGGGGGATAAATGGTGATGGAAGGAGACTTGACTTGCTGTGGTAAACACATAATACAATATGCAGATGTATGATAGAATTGTATACTTAAAACCTATATAATTTTAAGTAATGTCACCTCAATAAATTCAATAAAAATTTTTAAAAATTTAAAAACAGTAACAGGGCATCACCAAGAAGAAATCTGTTGTTGGGTTATACCACATGGTTCATAAAATAATCTCAAAGAATTTGGAGCAGTAGCCAGAACAAGCTCAGATAGACAGGAGGTACACTCAGAAAGCACAAAATTGAGTGATCGAGCCACCTGGAAAACAAAAGGGAGGTTTCCAATAGCCAGCTTGGTGAGTTGTAAAAACCAGAGATGTAAAGGCTTATGAATTCTGTCATAAGTTAAAGAAGAGAAGGGGAGAAAAGCAGCAACCAGTTTATCCAGTTAATTACACCAATGAACAAATACCCCAGCAAAGGCAACAGCAAGGACTTAAGGAGGTATCTGTTACTTCAAATGCAAAAAAATAGCAATACAAATCTACAAGGTACATAAAAAATCCAGGAAACGTGTCACCACCAAAAGATAATGATTTCTAATAACTGAGCTCAATGCAATGGAATTTTACAATCTAGCTCTAGCTGATATTCAAAATTGCTGTTTTGTTCCCCTGGAGAAATGATTGTTGGTATTAGGGCAGTGGTTGCCAGTGGTTAGATACAGGACAGTCCAGGGGAGGGGCAATGACTTGTCATTGTCTATTACTGATGGGAACCACAGAATGATAATAAAAAGTATGCATCATCTCAGCTATCTTTCTCTGATGAGAAACAGTATATCCCTAAAATGTGTATGGTTCCTTCAGTTTCTTCAGAGATAAGACAACTTCTTACATTTTGATCCTTTCCACTACCTAGGGAGCCACATATTATTATTATTCCCATCCACACAGAAGAAATTGAGGCAGTGTATGGCAGAAACTGGCTAAATGTTCTTTTGAATGATCAATAAAACTACCTCTCCCAGACTCCTTTGCAGTTAGGATGTGGTCAAATATTTGGTTCTTGGCCAACTGACTGTGGGCAGAAGTAATAGAACTCACAGGCAAGCCAAATGGTTTTCTCTGTTATCCTCCATGCTCTGTTTCTTTACTGGTAGACCAGTTAAATGCAGAGGATTCAGTAAAGGGTTCCAAGGAGACCCTTGAAGATCGAAGAACCTCCACATGAAAGGAAACCGAATCCCCGCATCATGCTGTGGAGAGCCACCTGACCTTCTTTGCACTGCAATGTGAATGAGAAGTGAACACTGATGGTGTGAAGTTGTAAGATGCAAAAATTTGTTTGCTCTTGCAGCATTGCCAAGCCTATCATAAGTTATACAAAGTGATTGGCACATGGTCACCCATGAATGACACCTACGTTACACCATCCTCCTGTAACTCCAGTTGTGTAGTCCTTAAATGAGATCGGGAAATCCTGTCTCTGATTCTTTGCAGCTCATCTGTTGTGTGCTTCAGTTTCCTGAAGGTTGGGGGCTGGAATCATCTAATGCTCACCTCCCCGCCTCTCCACTCCCACGAGATTTTTGGAGGTTGATGCTGGATGATGCCTGGAACTCCTGCTGGGGCTGTTGGTCAGAAAACGTATATGTGGCTTCTCCGTGTGGTCTGTCTGCTTCCCCACAACATAGTGATTGTGTTCCATGAGAAAGCATCCTAAGAGGACCACAGGGAAGCTGTACCACTTTTTATGACTTAGCCTTGAAAGTCACATAGTGCCACTTCCAACATAGTCACTGAGGTTCAAAGGAAAGGGCCATAAATCCCACATCTCAATGGAAGAAATGTTGGGGTATTTTAGGGTTCCAGCCATGTTAGAAAATACAGTCTCCCATACATGGCTAACCAAGACACACTGTCATAAGAAAAAGCCTTGGTTTTTCTAGTCGGTTTGGCTCAGTGGGTAGAGAATCAACCTGCGGACTGAAGAGTACTGGGTTCAAATCCGGTCAAGGGCACATATCTTGGTTACAGGCTCCTCCTCTGCACAGGCCCTGGTTGGAGCTCTTGCAGGAGGCAACCAATCGATGTGTTTCCCTCATATCAATATTTCTCTCTGTCTTTCCCTCTCTCTTTCACTCTAAAAATCAATGGAAAAATATCCTCAGAAGAAGATTAAAAGATAACAACAGCAATAATAAAAAAGAAAGAGCCTGGTACCAGAGGCTTTTGTCAGTTTCCCTTTCTTGATACGATTTTTAAATATGTGTATGTGATTTTTAATTTTTTTCCAAGCTAAATAAGCCAATAAGAGAAAGATAAACATCATATGATCTCACTTATTTGTGGAATGTAATGAACAACAAACTGATGAGCAGAAATAAATAGAGAGACATAGAACATTGAACAGACCGTCAAACCTCAAAAGGAAGACAGGGGAGGAGGATATTGGGGGGAGGGTGAGAGATCAATCAAAAAATTGTATGCATGTAAGCATAAAGGATGACACTGACAATAGGGGAGCATTGAAGATTGGGGCTGGGGGACGGGAGAGAACAATGGAGGGGGAGAAGAGAACATATGTAATACTTTCAACAATAAACAATTTTAAAAAATATTTTTAAATAAAATAAAAATTGCTGTTTTGAATAAACTCAATAAACTACAAAATAATTCAGAAAGATGATTTCAACAAATTCATAAAAAATAGAGGTTCAAAATGAGATACTTTCTTAAGAGATAGAAATTCTGGAGCTGAAGAACTCAATGAACGAAATTTTAAAAATGCAATAGAGAGCATCTGCAATAAAGTTGCAAGTAGAAGGCAGAATAACAGAGGTAGAAGATGGGAATTTTGAAATAACCAAGTTAAAGGAGAACAAAGGAAATAGGTGGCTCTGGCAGCAATGTGGATGCTGGGCTGGAAAGACTAGAGAGTAGATGCCAACAGAACAACCTGGAGGTTGTTGAAATAGTCAGAATGATAACAGGCTAACCAAAAATCCAGCCTTTTACTTTTTGTTGTTAACTTTTTTATTGTGGTAACAACACTAAAATGAAATCGGCCCTCTTAAGAAATAAGTACATATGCAATACAGTATTATTAACAACTTGTTGTTCTTGCTACAAGTAAATAAGAATTATCACTGTGAAGTATTTGGAGGCTGATTCTGTGAGAGTGATTCAGATAAGCTATTATCTCCAATCCACCAAGTCCTGGAATGTTCTGCAGTCATGAACTAGAGTCAAAGAGTTGATAGCCAAATGCTATTTAATTTGAAAGTTAACTATACATCATTTGCTGTCTCTGGTTCGCAAAGAACTTTGGGGTGCACAATCTTCTATTCAACAAGTTCATTATTTATCTGTTCCTTTTGCTATGGTTGTACATACTGGAGCAATTAAATCTGTATCTTACCTACAAATCCATAAGGGCATTGGACATTTGCATAGAGACCCAGAGTTATTGGACCTTACTTTCTGAACCCTTTCATGGTCTATAGGATCAGTTTTACACTTGCTGAAAAAATATTTGATTAGTGTATTTTACCAAGCTACAAAAGATAGATACATTAATTTCCATATAATACTACAAGGGCAATGCATTTAAAAAGAAAGAAGACATCCTAACTGGTTTGGCTCAGTGGATAGAGTGTCAGTCTGCAGACTCAAGGGTCCCAGGTTCGATTCTGGTTAAGGGCATGTGCCTTGGTTGCGGGCACATCCCCAGTGAGGAGTGTGCAGGAGGCAGCTGATCGATGTTTCTCTCTCATCGATGTTTCTGGCTCTCTATCCCTCTCCCTTCCTCTCTGTAAAAAATCAATAAAATATATATTTAAAAAAATAAAAAAGAAAGAAGACATTTTAGTTACAGAATGTGAGACTCTGGGTTATGTTGTTATAACTATAGGGGGAAACTCTAGAGCTTTCCAAGATGTAATTGAACCAAAAAAAAAAAAATACTGAAGAGCCTTTATGACTTTATAGACTACAAGACACTGCTAGCTAGGTATTATGCAGACATACTAATAAAATTAAAATTCAGTTACTGTTCAAAAGATCAATGATGGCATAAATACCACAAAAAAATGCAAAGGGCTATGAGGAGTCCAACTCAGTTGTGTGAAGCATAGATAATAAGAATTGTAAAGATAATATCTTAAGTGGGTATTGAAGGATGGTAGAGAAAGTAGAAGGCATTCTACATAGATCAAATGGTATGAATACTGTAAAAACATCTGACATTTTCAAGTGAGTTGTAAGCAAACTGGTCCAAATCATAAGCTCCAATGTAAAAGTACTAGGGGCCTGGTGCACAAAAATTTGTGCACTTGGCGGGGGGGGGGGGGTCCCTCATCCCGGTCTGTGCCCTCTCACAGTTTGGGACCCTGGAATCCATTGGGGCACACAGCACACACGGAGGGCACACCTCCATGTGTGCTGTGTGCCCTGATTATACCGATTTCCAGGCCTCAGCTTCGGGGGTGGAGCTGGCTCCGTCCCTCTGCCCCCGAGGCTGCCCTGCCCCCTGAAATCCATCACGGGGGGCACAGGCATACACGGAGACTACAGCCCGTGCCCCCGCGGTCACGGATTTACTTCCAGGCTTCAGGGCAGCCTCGGGGCCCTGGGCTGGCTCGCTTCCCCAGCCCCCGGCTACCCTGCCGCCATTGCTGGCCAGCCCTGCTCCTCCCACCAGCGGCCACAGGCCGGCTGGCTCCCCGCCCCCCAGGTTGCGCCTTGGGCCAGGTTGTTCCTCCCCTCCTGGCTCCTCCAAGGCAGAGGTCTTCCATCTGCCTTACGGCACCCCAGTGCCGCACACCACTTCTCCTGGGGCTGAGACCTCCGCCATCTTGGCTGGGCTAATTTTCATACAGCTGCTCTGATTGGCTGGTGGGCGTGGCGTACCCATCCTGGAAAAACAGTTAATTTCAATATTATGCTTTTATTAGTTAAGATTATAAAAAAATTTCCTTAGCCTATCCTTCCACTCTTAAGTAAGACATTGAACTCAGAGTTAAGAGTTAACAAACTTACTCATTGACTACAGAAATGCAATCACTGGGGGCTTTAAAAAGAGCAGTGATGATCAGAATTGTATTATAGAGAAATTAATTTGAACAACAATGGAAAAGTACCACGGGGGACTTATGAAGAACAAAGAACAAGCAGGCTTTAGAGCAGTAATAAGGGACTTGTGATTATTTGATAGTCTCTGGGGCAGTTCTTCTCAACTTTCTAATAAAACGTTTGTAAAGACACAAAGTCTGCTTAGAGAGGGACTCCGCCAGTGTGGAAGTAAACATAGGCTTCAGCGTCCCCCAAAGTCTGCCTCTAGGTTATAGATTGAAGAGTCACATGACACTATATTTAGCAGCCGACTCTTTGCCTCAAAAATCATTACCTGTAAGTAGAGCACTGTGTCCCTCTTGGCCGCCATCAGTAACTATTTCTATATATATTCAAAAATGGTAACTGCAAAAAAATAACAGAAGAGACAATGAAAGTGTTAGAATCCCAGAATTTGCCAGCAGCTGAGTGCTTCACCTCTCTTGCCCACAGTATTCTGATAGATATATTTCTCTGAATATAAAATGTCCTATAACCATCCAAGGAGGGTAGGGTAGAACACCTCTATCACAATTGAACTGAGACAAAGACAAAAATCTGAAACACTAATAATGGGGTAGGGAGCTGCCCTTATAGTTATAGATCTGATCATGGGATTTGACTAGGACCAATGCAATCCACACCACACATTTAAACATGCCTTTAGTCAAGAAATGTCTCATATTGGTTTCCTTATAACAAGTGAAAAGCATACTGCAAAAAAAAAAGCATACTATTATAAATTCAAGAGGAGGAAACTCTAAAAATTATTTTTTATAAAATGTAGAATATTGTTTGAGGAAAAATGGCTTGTCATCCTCACTAAACAGTGTGAAAATGTGGTCCCTAAGGAATAGAAACAAAAAGATAGATGAGACAAGATAAAAAATTTAACTTTAAAAACTAAAAATGTAGTAGAATAATTTAAATCTGCATTGGAAGGAAATCTGAATAGCATTCAAACTTCAGATAATGGATTCAGTGATATAGAAGACACTTGTTAGGTTTTCCTTGAATGCAGGGAAAGCGGTCAAAGTAAATGTCATTGAGGTAAAAGAGTCAATATCCATTTCCCCCATTTCTATAATATGTAATTATGCATGTTATTCACGAATAATGAAATAACAGCAGCAGCAAAATAACAGAAATGTAAAATTTCCTGAGATGAAAACCTTCATATGGGATTTAAAATATTCTTCAAATTGCAAGTAAAATTAAAAG
>PVJC01052558.1:0-11072 GCA_004026665.1 Murina feae
TGTTTGGGGCAGCCCCATTCCTTGTGTGTGGGCCCCTTGCCCCTCTTCCCCCCAGTCTCCCTATGTCCTGTCTGCCAGCCAGTGTGCTTTTCTGTGAAGACTCTAGGTTTGGACTCTGTGGCTTGGTTTCAGGCCCCTCTCCCAGAATTATCCTCATGGGAACTTTTGGCCAGTGTGCCATGGTGTCCCTGAAACCCATGGTGTCCCTGAAACCCTGGCATTGCCTCTAGACTACTTACTGAGTGTTGGGTAATTTCTGCCATGGTAGATTGAAGACACCTGGATTTTTGTCCTGGTTGTTTATAAACTTGATATGTGACTTCAATTAAGTCAGTGCTGCCTGTCTCAGGCCTTTTCAGATGCCAGTTTTGAGGACCTATAGTTTGCCATCTCTCATGCCTTGAACATGCCCCTCTTCATTGCTAACATACTGATCAACTCCTCTTCCTCCCATGAGACAAGGGATGAGTCCTATAACCTGGTGTCCAGCATACCTGGGTCCCTGTGTATCTGCTGACTCACAGTTTTCCCTTTGTCTGTGTCTCAGTGTGTAAACCAGTGTGGTTGGGCTTTGCCTCAGTTTCCCCACTTGCACTCGTGTGTCCTCCTTGAGATAGTAGCCCCACCCCAAACACTGACTCTTTCTGACATCTGGCATCTCCTATTGCTTGAGGCAATGTGAACAGTCAGTTTTCATCTCCAGAGCATTTGCCTAAGACAACCTGCCATTTGTAGCTTCAAAAATTAATTTCATTGGGTATTTTTGAGTGGCCCAATAAAAATTTTTTTCAAAGTACTAGCTGTCTTACAACATCTTTTAAAGGAATATACTCCCAAACAGGAAGACGTCAGAAATTAAAGGCCCCTGAACCATCAAAAAAGGTATCTTTGACTCAGAGGAGAGTCCCTTAGGCTCTCACTCATAATCTGGTTTTCTTTCTTTATCCCCAAATTCTGTCAGGCGTGAGAACAAGAGGGAGGGATGGGGAAGGCACTCCAGGCAGCACCAGAGCCAGAGTGCAGGAGCTTCTGTCCTTGCCCACATGCCTTCGGCATTCACTTTTCCCTACTGCTGGCTTCCTACTACAAAACCTGTAGGCTTCTGGAAGTATCAGGGAGCTAAGGGGAGCAGCTCTCAAAGAATTATGGAGAGGTCCTGGCTGATGTGGCTCAGTTGGTTGAGCATAGTCCCACGCATTAAAAGGTGGCCATTTGGATCCTAGTCAGGGCACCTGGCCATGTTGCGGGCTCAATCCCCAGGAGGGGGCATGCAGGAGGCAGCCAATCAATGTTTTTCTCTCTCTCACTCCTCCTCCCTCTCTCTCTAAAATTAATAAAAATGTGTTTTTAAAAAAGAATGGTTTGGGGGTATACTCTATGTTCCTGTTCATTGTGTGAGACAGCTCTGCAAAGTCTTGTAGAGGCCCCATGGAGCCCCAACTGCCTCCAGGGGTAAGTTGCACCTGTAAGAAATGCACCTGTACAGGCTGTCTTCCCTTTCCTGTCACACTCTCAGCCCCTACTGTTGCTGGAATCACCTCCCAAACAAGCAACTTGCCCTCAAACCCTTATCTAAGAGGCCTCATGAGTTAGGATTGGTCTGTGCACCAATCCTAACCCATGGCACAAGAACAAAATGCTGAGACACGATGGAAAAAGAAAATAGAAGAACTTTGAAAAAGCAGAGACAGAAACTAAAGTATTTGGGGCCCTGGGATTTTAGCAAGGACCAGTGGAATTCAAGGGTCTGTGATCTAGTCACGGAAGGCTGTCATCATGATCTGGGTATAATGTATACTTTTTAGGAGGCCTGTGGAATAAATGCTTTATTGATTTCAGAGAGGAAGGGAGAGGGAGAGAGAGCAACATCCATGATGAGAGAGAATCATTGATGCATGCCCCCTCTGGGAATCGGGCCCACAACCCGGGCATGTGCCCTTGGCCGGAATCGAACCTGAGACCCTTTAGTCTGCAGGCCAACTCTCTATCCACTAAGCCAAACCGGCGAAGGCAAATACCACATTTTAGAAAGGTTTTTTGCCTGGAAGAGTGAAAATAGGTTGTGATGTTTAAAGGCATAATTCATTAGCTGTCTAGAAACGTGAGTTTCCTGCAAAACCCTTTCCTTGATAGCCAGGATTTGCTGGGTTTTCAACTGAGCTAAAATCATTGACTTCACGCTTCAGAGCCCCTGGCTCCAGCAGCTCGGCTCGTTTAGGTTTGTATTCTTTGTGTTTTTCATAGTCTTTGATTTCATCCCTTCCCATCCCCAGTTTGCATAATGGAGTTCTGGAAAAAAAAAAAGCCTTCTCACGGAAGCCCCCTGTCCCCCTTGACCATTTCAGTGGCCCTTCTCGCACACCATTATCTCATTCTCCGGGTGCAGGGATCGGCTCTGCATTCAGTATTCCAAAGGCCAGTACACTGAGATTTGTACTTCTGTTTTGTTTCCAATCCAAATTGATTATTTTTTTCAGTTTTCATCCAGATGTTTGATATCATGTAAACACAGCTTGAAAGTGTTCCTGAACTGCTTACAGATGTACACCCATGAAACCCTTCCCAAATTATATATAATGAGGATGCTCTGGATCTATTTATATCCGTGTCACAGTCCCTGGCTTGAGTTTTAGCTACAAGTCCAAGTTAGAAAGAAAGTGGAAAACTCACATGTATGGGTGATTTGTCCATTTGATTCAAGACTCCAGATATTTGGAAATAGGAACTGACGTCATGTTCCACTGAATGCTGGCTTGTCTATAACTATGGTGTTATGGGCTGAGAGTTTGTGTCCCCTGCAAACTCATCTGTGGAAGCCCTGCTCCTCAATGCAAAATGTTCAAAGATTGGGCCTTTGGGAGGTTATTAGGGTCAGAAGAGGCCATGAGGGTGGAGCCCTGATGATGGGATCAGTGGCCTAATAAGAAGAGACACTAGAGAGCGAGCACACCGTGAGAAGCTGGCCATCTGCAGCCCGAGGGGAGAGGCCTCAGCAGGCCCTGACCATGCCTGCACCTTGATCTTAGACTTCTAGCCTCCCTAGTGATGAGACATTTGTTTTGATTTCTGTCCTTTAAGCCACCCCAGTCTATGGAATTATGCTCTGGCAGTCTGAGCATAATAATACACACAGGGACCCAGATCTGTTGTGCCATTTAACATACAGTTATTGTAACTCTAAAACCTGCTGTACACCTCTTTAGACCAAGCCAGGACCTCCTCATCTGATGTCTGGCACCAGAAAGACACCCTTTAACCCCTTTAGGCCCACTTAGTTCTTATTAACATCTTGGTTGCAGGAAATGGTATTTATGTGTGATTGCATAAAGGATGTCATAGCAGATTGCATTTTTTAAAGATGGCATCGGCAATATCTCCTGTCCACACGCTTTTCTACCGTGTGGCTTTGACAGGCTTCCTATCAAGAAACGGGGTCTGTGTCCTCCCCCCACCATCTGTGTGGGCTTGTGACTTGCTTGTAACCAACCAAATGCAGTGAAAGGGACTTGGTGTGATTCTGAGGCTTGACCACAAAAGACTAGACAGCTTCTGGCTGGTTCTGTGGGGGCACTCGCCTTCGGAACCCTGAGCTGCCGTAGGAGAATTCTTACTACCCTCAGGCCTTCACGCAGGGAGCGAGCCATGGCCAAACAGAGCGGCCGTGTGTGAGCACTCCTGTTCCAGCCAAGAGCCAGATAAACCACCAGACATGTACGTGAAGACGCCTTTGGAGGGGGCCCTCGGTGAGCCCCAAACATCTCCCAATTCTTAGCCTACAAAACTGGAAGCAAAATAAAATGGTAGTTCTAAGTTACTAAGTGTTGGTATAATTGGTTATGCCAGCATCTATTGTAACTAGACTGGATGTATATTTCATTGATTCCTCTGTGACTAAAATCCCACCCCTGTGACCAAGCCAGACCAACAGAAACCCCCATGGCTGTGATCTTTCTTGAGCAGGCTTCGTGTGGTTCTGTACCAACAGGCAGGAGCAGAGGCGGCTCTCCTGCAGAGATGTGCTGAGGAGGGGCAGAGCTCCCTTAGAGCTGACCGCAGGGAAAACTGTATTTCCTGGAAGCAAGTGGTATCTTGCATTTTTAATCTCACTGTTGCTCAGCTTTCCCTCTTTGCTTTGGCTTCTGGGAAGCTCAGGATCAACTTAGTGACTAATTTGTAACAACTAATTTTGTCTTTTTGTATCCTGTTGTATTTACTTTTGTAAGCTCCCTCAAAATACCTTTGGGATAAGGTGGGATAGAAATGAATTAATGGGAGGATCCATGTCTCTCCAATCATTCTAGTACATACTTGAGAATATCATTAGACTAAGCTAGTTGTAGCTTATAGATTCTTTATAACTAAACACCAAACATATTCTACATTCTCTAAAACGAAAATAGAAGAAACTAAAAGGGGTAGTCTAGACCAGCAATTAAAAGAAGTAATAACCCACTACAAAGACTATAATGTTATTTAGTAAGCAGCACAATGAGGTAGTTAGATAAGGAGAGTAATATTTATAGAGCACTCCCAGCTATTCTCTAGATCAGTTATTTTCATGATTTCATTTAATCATATTTATTCTGATAAAACAACCTGATGGGCAAAAAGTTGTTTTATTTTGCAAATAAAGCAATGGAGGCTCAGAAACTGAGGTTAATACATTTGCCCAGGATCACACAGCTAAGTGGGAGAGCTGGGACTCAAACCCCATTCCCTTGCCAGTTTTGGTGGGTGTCAGTGACACCGTTGAGGCCCACATCAGTTAGAATTCTTCCCCTGGCACAGATCACGTCCTGTTCAACTGAACACTGTGCAGATGCATCTCTGTCATGGGAGTGGGGTCTTATTGTAACCAATTTCCCCTGGGACGCAACAGGCAGGGAAGGCTGAGCCGCGGGAGAGAGGACAGTGACACGTCTGCAGGAGGGCCTCTTACACAACTGCCGCTTGCTGAGCTTACATTTTTGGAATGGGATGTTTTGTTTTCTTTTCCTCCTTCCGTGTTATCACTACCATACCCACCCCTCTCTGGAAAATATCCCGCTTCTTCAAGGAAGCTCCCAGAAAACCTCTCAGATGTTGGCCATGGCTGTGGGTGAGGTTTCTGTCTCACTCACCAGGGTGACAGCCTGCTCATTTCCGGACGCGGTCACACGGCGAGGCGTTTGCCATTTCTCCCACATATGGACAGGAACTGCAGAAATGTGTTCTTGGTGCCGAAATAATTCCTTTCAATGGGTTCAGCTGTGAGCAGATGGGTGCGCATCGTGACCGCAGCTTCTGGGCGGGGGTTGGACTTTCTTGCCCTTGGTGTTGTGACTTGTTCACAGTAACCATACCCTGCTTGCTGCGTCCTGAACCCGTGATTTCCAGCACCAGGGAGAAGAAACTCCGACGTGTGGGCAAGAACTCCACCCCAGCTCGAGCCACTTTTATCCGGGTAGTGCCACCGGAACTATGACTTCAATTCTCAAATTTCTCTAACGACTTGTCTGCGTAAATGGCCTTCTGGTTGCTATTGGATGAGCCTTAGAAGTACATGTGAAGTGACTCAAGGGGTGTGATTTGGGTGAGCCAAACAGCTTGACACATTTCCCCTGCTGGCCACGGTGCCTAGCAGAGGGACCAGCTGGGAGAAGGGCCTGAGTAGGGAGCTCGGGTGATGTGCCGAAGGGCCAGCAAGGGGCCTGGGGGCTGCGGGGAGGCATGGGGCGGGTGGAGGAGGACAGAGAGGAGGAGGTGGGCAGGAATAGTTATTTCTGATTCCCAGTGTGCGTGCCAGAAAGACTTGGAGTAAACCCTTGACTTGATGCAGCCTCTCATCCTGAGGGCCAAGAAGCTCCAGGCAGGGCCCCAGCTCACCTGAACTCCCTGCCCATGTCCCTGGGGGCAGTAAACTGTCCCTCCTTCTGCATCAGCAAGTCATCCCTTTACATGCTCCCTGGGATGGCCCCTGCAGCCTTCAATTGGCCACCCCCATCCCCTATCTGTCACCAGGAGGGAGCAAGGTACCTTGTAGAGTGGCTCTCCTTAGCCTTGTCCAGCTCTAGCCACTTGAATCTGGGTTCCAGCTTCTGTGCCACCCTCTATGACCCCAGCCAATCCTCCACCCATCCTCCACCCCATTCCCGAGGTTGCTCCTGTCTGCATGAAGTCAGGGCATGGGAAAGGAGGCTGTGGACAACACCTCCTGCCTCACAATTTTGGCCAGGCCCCACCCCAAGTAGGTCCCTCCTGTCTTTGGGAGATTCACTGAGTGATTGGTAAGCACATGCTTTGCATGTGTCAAGATGTCCCAATGAGATGGGTGCTTTTATTTTATTTATTTATTTTTATTATTATTATTTTTTTAAATATTTTTATTGATTTTTTTTTACAGAGAGAGTGGGAAAGAGAGTCAGAATCACTGATGAGAGAGAAACATGAATCAGCTGCCTCCTGCATTCTCCCCACTGGGGATGTGGCCGCAAGTAAGGTACGTGCCCTTGATGGGAATTGAACCTGGGACCTTTCAGTCCACAGGCCGACGCTTTAGCCATAGAGCCAAACCAGTTAGGCCCAATGGGTACTTTCAAAGAAAGGCTAAGTCACTTGCCCAAGGTCACACAGCTGGTAGATTGTAAAGTTTTGGTTGAAACCCAAATCTGTCTTCTCCCAGAGCCCCTCCCAGGAAAAGGGCCATAGTTGAGTGTGTTCAGCGAGAGTTTCTGAGCAGAGCATTGGAAGGGGCAGCTCTGTGGCTCAGGCTTGCAGACGCTCATCTGCGTCCCCTGCTCACATGGTTCACCCGCCAGCGATGAAGGTCCTGGAAACCACCTGCTAAACCTCACAGTGACGGCTCTACTACACTAGCATCCAAAACGGTGCTGCTCCTCTGGCCTGGAGAAAAGAATCCGCATTTGTAGTATTTCCCCCGTGTATAAATGTTCTTTCTCCTGGCCCAAAGGCCTGGCTTTGTACATCAGACATTTGCTGAGTGCTTTCTGGGTACCATGGACTGGGGACACAGCTAATTATGGCCTGGTCCTGGCTGTCATAGGGCATCCAGAACACAAGACCAAGTGACCTCTTGAGCTGGCTGTACCATGACCTCGTTTTCCTGAGGAAAAGGCCATGCTGCCGCCTCCCCCACAGTTCCTCTGAGATCTGCAGGTTCTCACTGAGCTCCTAATACCTGGGAACTATGGGTGAGGCCTGATGAGGGTACAGGGAGAAATGGGACCCTCTCAACCTTAAGGTCTCAGTTAGCTAGACTGGAGTGGGGAGAAATGGGGTGTGTCCAAGACAAGTACCCAAAAACTTGACTAGCAGGCAGAACATAGGTCTCTGGTTGCTTAGCTACGTGCTTCAAAACAAAACAAAACAAAACAAAACACAAATTAAATAAAGGCAATGCTATTTTCACAAGTTGGGCCTGCAATGAAAATGAACGTGACCTAAAACATATCTTCATAGAACATTCAAACTGCAAGTTATTTCCAGTGAACTTAAACCTCACACAGTTTTCCAGGAAGTTGTTGCTTCTGTGCAGCTGGTTAGGTCTGTTTTCCTGTCGTCCAGATGTGAAACCCATAGGGAAAGTCGCCCCTCCCCTCCCCCTACCCCGGTCCAGGAGGGAAGGCAAAAACATGTACACAGTTTCCCTTGGTTCGCAGAGACGTCTCAGGATAATTTGTTTTCTGTTGCTGTTTCATCCAGGTCTCCCCACTTCCTCAGGGATTTCTGGGGCGAGCCTTCCCCAGAGGGCACTGTGGGGAGATTATTCCTTTAGGTGGCACCTGTGGGGCACAAGGAAGGACTCAGCTGCCAGCAGGGAGTGTGATTTGAAAGGTGTCAAAACGTCCCCTCTGCCACCCAGTGTGGCCCCCATAACCGGCTGTGTGTGTACAGTCCCACCATCAGAGGTTGGTTCCCTTGGATGACGTTGTTTTCAAACTTGTTCTGAGGGCACAGTGGTAATGCAATGGAGCTCCTTCTGCCAATGAGCTCTTGCACCCGAGGCCCAGATGCACATAACGACGTGAATTAGGGATCTCTCTCTCTCCGGGCATTTTAGGTGAAATTCCCTAGACATCTCCCCCTTTTTGCCATCTTTCTTACCTGTTTTCACACCCTGATGAAGCCCTGGGGTGTGATAGCCCTGTGGTCCCCTCAGCTTCCGGCTCTTGCGTTTCATTTTCTCTAGTGGTGGATGGGGGCTACACTTGGTGGCAGAGCTCAGCCACATTTTGCTTTCCATGGGACACCCATTATGGAAAGTCTTTTGTGAGTTTGGAAGAGCTCCCTGAAGATTCTGTGGAGATCAAAGGAGAGTTCACCCTTTCCCCCTGTCTTCTCTCACACCCTGACCCACCTGGGGCTCCAAATTCTTCTCCTTGCACTGAATGACCAGCTGGTGACCTCAGCTCTCCTTTCCCACCGAATCCCCCTCCTCACCACTGCACATGCTCCTTCTGCTGGGTCCTGGAAGACTCCACTGTTTTCCTGCCACTTGAGCTAGAGACTGGAGTCATCCCTCTCTGTGTCCCATGTCCAAATACTACATCCTGTCTACCCTAAACATTCCCATTTCTCCAGGCTGGATAGAATTCACTCAGTGTGTGTGTGTGTGTGTGTGTATTGTGGGGAGGCACATTAGGGAATAATCTGCTGGTGGAAGAGGGTGGGACTGGGGGCTCTTTTCCCAGCTATAGCTAATGCTCTGCTTTAAATTGAGTCTCAGTTTACTTGGGGTGACTTTTGCAGATGAGTTGATGGAGATTATGGGCAATGGCTAAGGTCCCCCAACCCCTTCACCACTACAGATACTTCTCTCAATCCCCACTACTGCTGTTCTCACCGGGGACATAGAAGGATGGAATGATGGCATGGCCTTCCACGCCTTCTAATCCATTCTCCACACAGCCTTCTAGACTGGCTTCCAGAGAGCTGAATCTGATCCTGCTATTCCCCAGTTCAGTGACCTTCACTGTCCTACAGCTAAAGATCTACATTCTTTACATGCCCGGCAGGGTCCACCACAGTCTGGGCTCACTTCTCCAGCATCACTCTTGCCTCCCCAGAATCCTTGTTCCCCATTTCAGCCATGCTTACCTGTTTCCAGTGCCCTGCGTGCATGGATGGTATTCGCACAGGCTACTCTGTCTGCTGGTAACACTCCATTCCCATCACCAGGGGAAGCTCTCTGTGTCTCAGATTAGCCTCCCAAGTGGACAGCACTTCTTCTGGGATACATTCTTGACATCATAGACTATCCTATAGGATTCTGGCTCAGGAATTTTTTGCTAGAGATGATAATAATGGTCACACAGCTGAGGGCTTCCTTTGCTGACAGTACGTGTCAGTACTGCTGTCCTGAGAGGCCAACCTGCCCACAGTTATAGCCCCAATATCTGGCACAAGCCTGTCACATGGAAAGTGATTAGTGAATATGAGCTGAATGAATGAACAGATGAATGAATGAGTGAACGAATGGATGGATGAACATGGTGTCAAAGGGATGTGTCTGTGTGAAAATAGATCTCATGATGTTTCATCTGGAAAAGAGATAGCAGGCAGGGAGAATGCTGTGCATGATTGTGAACCTGCGGCTGCTGTGAAAAATTGTTAGAGGATTAGAAAAAATGTGTGCACCTGGGACTCAGTAAGATTTCCTGAAGGACACTGTCTATCCCCTCTTGTCCTCTGTACCATTCTACCCAACCCCAATTTTTGACAAAGGATTGAATTATAGGCAACAACAGAGAGTTCAGTGAAGCAGGTTTTTGCCCCTGGGCAGGAGAACTTTCTAAGAGAATATTCCAGAAAGGAAAGGGATCCTTGTGATGGTGTCATCACTGCCCTGTAAACATATGATGTTGAAACAAGGGCGGCATATAACAGAGCTGTGGGCATGAGGTGGACCAGATGTCTTTTAGATTTCCCTCCTTCCCCAAGAAACTCTGATTCTATTATATCATTTTTTAAAAAATCCTTTTGTTTCCATGATTTCACATAGGTGTAGAGAAGCTGCAAATTCAAATATAAGAGAAATCTCAAAAAATTACATTACTAGGAAGTAAAAAAGGTTTGGCATTTGTTCAAGAAAATTTCTATTCTGCCACCATATCTTGTTCCAGGGATCTTGCCAAACTGAATTCTTTATCAGTGGTCAGTCTTCTTTGGGCTGGACTTCCTCCCACAATGAACCTTGACCATTGAGCACCAAAGCCACTTGTTGTTTACTACCTTTCTTGTTCTTTTAGGTATTAAAGCAGAAAGCAGAATTTTCAAGTGTGCTTCTTATTCCAGAACTAGGGGCCTGGTGCACAAAAATTTGTGCACTCGGGGTGGAGGGAGTCCCTCAGCCCGGCCTGTGCCCTCTCACAGTCTGGGACCCCTCAGTGGATGTCCTATGATGGCCCCAGTCTGCCAGGCGCCTTTTGTATGTGTGTGTGTATGTGTGTGTGTCACCACTGGGGACCTGCCCCCAGCCACATCTGAGGCTCAGAGCAGTCCTCCTGTGTGTGTCTACCTGCTGGGGGCCTGCCCCCAGGCACACCGTGGAGGCTTGGAGCAGGCACCCCCTCTAAGTTGATCTCTCAGACTCTTGCCCTCCCCTGTATGTTGTTCTCTTTTTTGAGCTGTGGCCAGGGCTTGGTGCTGCCTGCCTCCCAAGCTTGCCTACTGCCCATCTTCCTCCAGCCACCAGAAAGCAGGGAAAACCCCGCCTCGTGGTCAGGCCAGCCTTTTCCTGCTCCCTGATCCCCGGAAGGGACCTGGGAAGCTGCCAAGCAGGCCGCCAACTCTTTCCCACTCACCCGTCCCCTGCTGCCTTCTTTTCCCACTTCCCGGTGCCGCCAAAGGGTCTGGGCAGCCACCAAGCAGGCCGAGACCCCCCACCCCCGCCGCCTCTTTCCCACTCCCCATCCCACCACCTTGCTTTCCCGCTCCCCGATGCCCCGCAAAGGGCCTGGGAAGCCCACCAAGCAGGCCGCCAACCCCCTGCCACCTCTTTCCCACTCCGCGGCCCGCCACCTTGCTTTCCCACTTCCTGGTGCTCTGCAAGGGGCCTGGGAAGCCCACCAAGC
>PVJC01052559.1:0-11100 GCA_004026665.1 Murina feae
TCCCACAGCCCGGCCTATGCCCTCTCAAAGTCTGGGACCCCGTGGGGTATGTCCACCTGTTGGCATGCCTGGCCAGCCTG
The DNA here is from genome assembly GCA_004026665.1 of Murina feae. Taxonomy (NCBI): domain Eukaryota; kingdom Metazoa; phylum Chordata; class Mammalia; order Chiroptera; family Vespertilionidae; genus Murina; species Murina feae. The sequence continues at coordinate 81 of PVJC01052559.1, forward strand.
GGTGAGGGTCTGAGGGTCATTTTCAGGCTGCCCACATCCCCTTACTGGAGTGCCTGGGCAGCCTGGGTGAGGGGGTGAGGGCTGTTTTCAGGCTGCCCACAGCTCCCATTGACCCAAAGTCCCAGCGAGGCTGGCTGGAATCAGGATTTTGGGGTTTATTTATCTTCTATAATTGAAACACTGTTGCTTTGAGCTGAGGCCTATGCAGGTAACAAAGCCTCCTGTCTGCTTCAGCTCTGTGGCTTCTATAATTGAAACAATATTGCCTTAGTAGAGGCCCAGCTGGCCTAGGCAGGCAGTTGCAACGGAAGCCTCCTGTTTGCTTTAGCTCCATGGCTGCCGGCCTCCATCTTGGCTGGGCTAATTTGCATACAGCCACTCTTATTGGCTGGTGGGTGTGGCTTGGATGGGGGCATGGCTTAGGTGTCTTGGAGTGATGGTTAATTTGCATATTGCTCTTTTATTAGATTAGATTAGTAACTAGAGGCCTGGTGCACATTTCATGCACTGGTGGGGTATCTCAGCATAGCCTGTGGGGATTGGGTTGAAACAGGCAGTCCAATGCTGCCTGCCACTCCTGCCTGTCACTCCTGCTCATTCCAGCCTCACTGAGCTTGCCACGGGCTCATGCCCAGTTAGTAACAATTGGGAGAGGCTCTTACCGCTGCAGTGGCGCTCACCAGCTATGAGCCCTGCCTCTGGTTCCCGTCGGTCAGCTGAGTGGCATTCCCACTGAGGGAGCACACTGACCACTACACAGCAGCTCTTGCATTGAGCATCTGCCCCCGGTGGTCAGTGTGCATCATAGTGACCGATCAATCAGTTGATTGGTCATTCGGTCATTTAGGATTTTATATGTATAGATAGAAGTATAAAGGACTTCAATTTTACTATTTATTTGAATAATTTAAAAGTATAGTCATCTGGGAATTATTCATTATGGAAAAAACTTATCAAATATTTCATATCTCATTCAGTCATTCTCTGCTACTCATCAATTTTCTTGGTTTTCATCTCTTCATTTAAGACATGAAGGTTCACTTTTTAACTTTATGTTTATTGTTAAGACTGTTTCAGATGTCCTCATTCCCCCCCCCACCCCCCTTTGCCACCTTCACCCTATCTCCAACACCTGTTCCCCTCTGGCCATCATCTCAATGTTGTTTATGTCTATGGGTTATGCATATATGTGCTTTAGCTAATCTCTTCACCTCCTTTCTCCTAGTTCCTCTGCCTTCTCCTCTCTGACAGCAGTCATTCTGATAAACATTCATTTTAATGATTATGAAGACATATGCTGCTCCAAATATGTGCAAGACATTTCAACTCACAACATAAATGACTTAGGAGGAGAGAAGTAATCATTCCAGGTCATGACAATCTTCAAGGTAGATCCACATCTATTGCAATTCAGGGAACAGTCTACCTCCATTCATAAATGTGGATATCTGTCCTATAAAGAAGTTGCTTCTTATTACTCAGTGTTATTTGATCTCAGTTTAGAATCCACAAGATTCTAGCTTTGGTATAGCCCTTTTGACAGGGGCACTTTGTCTGCTACTAATCAACCTACACTGTGTAAATATATCCCAGAATTTCAGGGAGAATCATCTTACCTAAAGCCTGGCAGTTCATTTCCCAAATCTGAAATGTTAAAAAAAAATAACATTCTAAAGTTTATTTTATCTTTCTAAGTGAGGTACTTGATTTCCCAGGGATCACCCAAGAAACTTCCAATTCTGGTGCTTAATGTTGGAACAGCATGCACTCTCCTCAGGAGAAGTTACATTAAAATGTAAAATGACTTGCCTAGCAGGTGTGGCTCAGTGGTTGACTCCATGAACCAGGAGTCAGGATTCAATTCATGGTAAGTACACATTCCTGGTTTGCAGGTGCAGGGGATACACAGGAGGCAGCTAATCAATGATTCTTTCTCATCATTGATATTTCTCTCTCTCCCTCTCCCTTCCTGTCTGAAACCAATCCTATCTAATAAAAGAGTAATATGCAAATTAACCATCACTCTGGGACAAAATGGCTGTGCCCATAGCTGTGGGGCAGGATGCTGGCAGCGTCACCCTGTCAATCCATGTGCAGCTGCCCTCCAGCAGGCAAGTACTACTAGCAGCCAGGCCCCAGCAGGGCCAGGCAGCAGGATCTTGCTTCTGGGCCCTCCATGATCCATGCCACGCACAGACACGGTGGGCAGGGCCAGGCAGCAGGGCCTTGCTCCGACCCTGCAGCAATTGGATTTGAGGAGGCGTGCACACACAGGGACAGGCAGCAGGGCCTTGCTCTGATCACCCCCATCTGTGTCACGAGCAGGCACAGTGGGGCAGGGCCAGGCAGTAGGGCCAAGTAGCAGGGTCTTACTCCAGGTTGCCACCTTGATTGGATTGCAGCAGGCATGCACAGCCCCCAGGCAGCAAGCAGCAGGGCCTGCTCCTCGGTCACCACGGTGATCTGGTGATCCAGGAGCAGGCAAGCGTGGCCAGCAGGCAGCACCCAGGCCTGGCCACAGCTCAAGGGAGAGAACAACATGCAGATAAGGCCAGGAGCCTGAGAGATCAACATAGAGGGGTGCCTGCTCCCAGCCTCCACAGTGTGGCTGGTGACATGCCCCCAGAAGACACAAACACACACACACACACACACACACACACTCGGGGCGCCTGCTCCAAACCTCTTATGCACCTGGGAGCAGGCCCCAGGCTGGGACACACACACATACACACGGCGTCTGCTCTGAGTCTCCACAGTGCAGCTGGGGCAGGCCCCCAGTGGATGGACACACACACATAGCACTTGCTCTGAGCCTCTGCTGCCAGACTGTGGCCATCAGTAGGACATCCACTGAGGGGTCCCAGACTGTGAGGGGGGCAGGCTGGGCCTCTAGTCTATATATATAAAAGCCAAAGTGACCATTTGACTGTTTGATTGGTAGCTATTAAGGGCATTAACCACCAGGGGGCAGACACTTGACACACAAGCATGGAAACATGGAACAGACTGATAAATCTCAGAGGAAAGGGGGGAGAGGGGGAGAGCGGGAAGAGATTAATCAAAGATCTTATATGAATACTAGAGGCCTGGGGCATGGATTCATTCAACAGTTGGATCCCTCAGCCTGGCCTGTGGGGATCAGATTGAACCTGTGCACTGGGCCTCCAACATCCCCTGAGGGGTCCTGGATTGTGAGAGAGTGCAGGCCAAATTGAGGGATCACACCAGTTCAAAAATCTGTGCACTGGGCCTCTAGTAAAATTACATTTTAAAAGAAATTCAAAATGCCTTTGTTTCTTACCACTTCACATGATACAAGGGTTACAAAAATCTACTGTTCTGATATTACTACAACATATGTCTGATATTTTGCTGCCTATGGATTATTCTAGGATTTTTATGGTTTCCAATCTTACGTTTAAGTCCTTTATCTGCTTTGAATTTATTTTTGTGTATGGTGTAAGTTGGTGGTCTAGTTTCAATTTTTTTTTTTTTTGCATGTATCTGTCCAGTTTTCCCATCACCATTTTTTTTTATATTTTATTGATTTTTTACAGAGAGGAAGGAAGAGGAATAGAGAGTTAGAAACATCGATGAGAGAACCATAGATCAGCTGCCTCCTGCATACCCCCAACTGGGCATGTGCCTGCAACCAAGGTCCATGCCCTTGACCGGAATCAAACCTGGGACCTTTGAGTCCACAGGCCGATGCTCTATCCAGTGAGCCAAACTAGGTAGGGCTCTCATAATCATTTATTGAAGAGACTGTCTTGACTCTATTGTATGCTTTTGCCTCCTTTGTCATATATTAATTGAGCATAATGGCTTGGATCGATTTCTGGGTTCTCTGTTCTTAATCTCCAAAATTTATAGGGAACTAATACATTTTAACAAAGGAAAATAAATAATACAATCAAAAAATGGGCAAAGGACTTAAATAGACACTTTCAAAAGTGGACATACAGAAGGCCAAGAGACATATGAAAACATGTTTAAAGTCACTAACCATCTGGGAGATGCAAATCAAAACAACGATATACCATCACACCTGTCAGAATGGCTATCATCAACAAGTCAACAAACGACAAGTGCTGGTGAGTATGTGGAGAAAAAGGGACTCTCCTACACTGCTGGTGGGAATTGCAGACTGGTGCAGCCACTGTGGAGAATAGTATGGAGTTTCCTCAAAAAACTAAAAACAGAACTCCCATTAGACCCAGTGATCCCACTTCTAGGAATAAATCCCAAGAAATCAGAAAGGATATATGCACCCCTATGTTCATAGCAGCACAATTTACAGTACCTAACATTTTGAAATAGCTTAAGTGCCCATCAGCTAATGAATGGATTAAAAAGCTTTGGTACATCTACACAATAGAATACTATGCTGCTGTAAAAAAGAAAGAACTCTTACCATTTGCAACAGCATGGATGGACCTAGAGATCAGTATGTTAAGAAAATAAGCTAGTAAGAGAAAGAAAAATATCTCATGATCTCACTCATTTGTAGAATATAATGAACAACATAAACTGATGAACAAAAATAGATCCAGAGACACAGAAGCATCAAACAGTCCATCAATCTTCAGAAGGAAGGCAGGAGAGTGTGGGAGTGGGGGATTAGAGATTAATCAAAGAACTTGTATGCATGGATATAAACATAACCAATGGAAACACACACTATGGGGGTGAGGGCATGTGCTGGGAGATGGAGGTGGTCAGTGGGGGAAAAAAGGAGACATACATAATACTATATGTAATACTTTTAACAATAAGGAATTTTTAAAAATCTACTTTTCTGACATACACTGATATAACTAATCTGTGTCACTGCTGTGTGACTTTGGGTTTGGTGTAATTTATAAGACTATGATGTCTGTATGTAAACAATGAAACAGTCTCAGGTTGCTGTGTTAGGAAAACAGCTCTGCCCAGAATACAGAGAAATGGAACAGGAGAGCCAACAATAACACACCTGTCCTTGAGGTAGAAAGTCTTGAGGCATAATCTGTATTTTTTGTTTCAAAGCAGTGGCAGTGTGTGCATTCAATCTGTTAGGCATACATGCAATTGTGAGGGTACACTTAATGATTTGGAGGAAGCTTATTAAATAGTAAACTTTAAATTGTGGAACCTAAGACTAATGTGTGTATGTGTAAAGAGATAGTTGTAAGGTTACTGAGAATATGAAATATTTAAGAGGTTTATTTCTACTTATTTATTAAGATGCTTCCAACTACACAGAAGAAAATGCAATCCTATCTAATAAAAGAGTAATATGCAAATTAACCATCACTCCATCACAAAGATGGTGGTGGCCATGGAGCTTGAGTGAGCAGGAGGTTTGGGTTGCCCCTGGTGATGGGGAAGCCAAGCTTCCCACCTTCCCTGGCCAGCACTGGGATATGCACAAGGCTGCAAAATTTCAATTATAGAAGATAAATAAATCCCAGATAAGTGCTTCAAAAAAAAAGAAAAAAAGGAGAGGCTGTGAGCTTGGGTCACCAGGGGTCATGGCCACCCTGAAAACGGCCCTCAACCCCTCACCCAGGCTGGCCAGGCACCCCAGTAGGGACCCTCACTCTGGAGGGGATGTGGCCAGCCTGAAAAGAGCCCTCAGACCCTCACCCAGACTGGCCACACCCCCATGTGTTAGGGTTCCCACTGGAGAGCTTGACCAGCCTGCAAACAACCCTCAGCCCCTCACCCAGGCTGGCCAGGTATCCCAGTGGGGTGAGGGTTCCTGCTAGGGGGATTGGCCAGCCTGCAAACAAGCCATCAGCCCCTCACCCAGGCTGCCCAAGCACCCCAGTAGGGACCCCCACCCTGAAGAGGCTGTGGTCAGCCTAAACGACCCTCAGCTCCTCACCCAGGCTGGCCAGGCACGCCAGCAGGACCCCCACCCTAATCTGGGAGACCCTTCAGGAAAAACCAGCCAGCCCCCACCCATGCACCAGGCCTCTATCCTATATAATAAAAGGGTGATATGCAAATTGACCCTAACAGCAGAATGACTGGGAATGACTGGTTACTATGACACACACTGACCACCAGGGGGCAGATGCTCAATGCAGAAGCTGGCCCCTAGTGGTCAGTGTGCTCCTGCAGGGGAGTACTACTCAGCCACAAGCCAGGCTGATGGCTTCCAGCACAGTGGTGGTGGTGGGAGCCTCTCCCGCCTCCTCAGCAGCACTAAGAATGTCTGACTGCAGCAAACTTGCTCCCCATTGGAAAGTGGACATCCCCTGAGGGCTCCAGGCTGCCAGAGAGATGTCGGACTGCCAGCTTAGGCCTGATACCCCAGAAAGCAGACCTAAGCCAGTAGGTAGACATCCCCCGAGGGGTCCCAGACTGCAAGAGGGTACAGGCCCCACCCAAGTGCACAAATGTTTGTGCACTGGGCCTCTAGTAGTAATTATAATCTCCATAGTCTGGATTAAATATTGTAGCTAATTTCGGGCTGATATTCCTAAATTCTTTTTAATATTTTTCACAAGTCATAGTTATTCATACTCATAACTCATGTTCCTTTTGGGAAATAAAATTGTCTTTATAGCTGAATTATTGTGAGATTTTTATGTATGCACTCTTACCATTCTTGCAAATAGTAATTATTTAAAAATATTTATAAGATAAAGGAATGAAAGAATTAGGAAGTTTAGCTCATCATTTTGGAGTGTATCAATATTTTTTTCCTGAGGGCATATAAATGTTTACTTCATGTCCAAGAAATGTTGTTATACATACCCTCTGTAGTAACTTGCCTGTCAAGCTGTGCAAAATATAATCAACCTCAAATGGATTTATGATCTCTGGCTCCATATTCATAAACCTTAATTCCCAGTTATATAATAGGATATTAGAATTCAATAAGTTAACAAATATCTAGAGCAACTTGCAGGACAAGATTGTATTTGTTCTAAGTTTAAATCACAAAATCATGGAATTTTTACATTTTAAAAATACTTTAATGACAATCAGCTCATTTTACCATTCTATTTTTTTAAAGTCCAGTTGTCTTCTTATAAACCTCTAGATCAAAGAGCCTTTGAGACGATCTACTTGGCCTTCTGCTAGGATTCTAGTTTTCTTCAAGAACAGTGAAGCTACCATATTATTTCTGCTCCATATTATTACACGTAGTACTAGTACATTGGCTGAGAGCAAGATCCAGGGAACTCCATAGATATTACAACTAGCCAAAAAAGGAAATAATTGAAAGCCAGAAGCCATATGTAGAGACATGTAGAAATGAAGTTATCAGTTGGACAGTTAAGAATGGGCAGACTTGGAAATAAATTAAAAAGAAAAATCTACAGAAAGGCAGGACAGATATAGAAAACATTTGTTTAAGATCAAAGGGGGGTATTCAAATGTGGATAAATTGTACAACTGATCATATGAATTTTAAGTCACCCACAAAGGACAAGGTTACAGGTAGGTAATAAATGTAGTAAGGTGACCAGATGTCCCGCTTTTGGTGGGACAGTCCTGATTTTTAACCATTTGTCCCGCGTCCCGTGGCATTTTAAAAAAGTCCCGATTTTTGGAAAGAATGCACAACAAGCTAGAGAACAGCGGGAGAACGGGAAAAGAACATATGGTTTTCAGCGGCCAAGTGGTCAATGGTGTCCCGCTTTACCAATGTTAAAATCTGGTCACCTGAGAAAGGGGGAAGCCAAATTCAAAGAAAAATTGGTTCATCTCACAGAATGGCAAGAGCTATGAAGCCATGCAACTGTAGGAACTTGGTCAACTTGCCTACTTTCACTAAATTTTACTTTCATTGTAAATTGTAGCAAAGTACTTAAACCTTGTAGGGCTGGTGAAAGCGTATTGAGTAACTGCACATAGTAAATACTCAATCATGAAAAACAGTTGTTATTTTTAAGAGGCTTGGCAGAGTCCTGTTGAGTGGGCAGGGAGCATGCTGTGATATTGGAACCAGTAGTGAGAAAGAATCATGTCTCAGAGACGATCACACTTTTCTAGTCTGACTTGTTCTTTATGTAAATAGGAACACTATTCAATTTGATGGAATGAAACTTGCTGGGGACAGTTAAGCAGTCACTAGAAGGTTTAGCAATCACAACGACAAGGATCCAAGGATACCTTAGAGGCCTTGCAAATTCTTTTTATTCATCTCTGCTCAGTAACAGAGGCACCATAATTAGAGCTGCAACTGCTCTAATTTTTGAAATAAGGTAAATGTAATTGCCCAATTCTGCCTTTCTGTAGACCTCTTAGTATAAGGCTGCTATTTTTCCACATCCACACATTACAATGTCTACTCCTGCCATGATTTCCAGTGCTGATTACAAGCTTTTATTTCTCTATTTTCTTGTAACAACTGCTCTTTTGGGGTGAATAATATCAAGCCATTTTAGCCTCCAGCACTCCTCATTGCTGTCATACATAACCCTTCTCTCTCTCCCTCTCCTTCTCTCTCTCTCCATATATATATTCCTCATTTGCTAAAGATGCACTAGTTGTCTTCTTTTTACTATAAACTTTCCATTATCCTGAGAAATATGTGCCTCCATACAGACAACTTATCCAATTGCCTAGTCTCTTAGTGTTTTGATCTTAACCTTCACCCTCACTTCCTTTTAGTCAATGTTTCTTAGACATTTTCATCTAGTGTGTTTTACTTTTTACCTGTGTATAATCTGTTTGATGATGTTAATGGATACATTTCACAAAACTGTACAAATTATAACTCTATGGTTATCATCCCTAAATTGTTCCTCAGTCCCAACAGATAATGTTTATTATTTCTCAATTATTTGACACTAGTTAAGGTTTCCAATGAATTGAAAAGCAAGCCATTCCAACCTCCACCCCTCTTCATTGCAAGACTCTCTCCATTCTTTGAAACTCCTCAGTTGGTGGTTTGGCAGAGAAAGTAGAAGACATATGATAACCATTTTTTGTTGTGGTTGTTTCCCATAGCTATGATCACACAGACTTCCATGCATATTCATCCCTTGTTCCCCTCTTTCCTTTTAAAATGAAAGCAGCGTCTTTTCTCTTGCCTGTGATATTGTTTTGATTTTTATCTTGATCTTATTCTTTCCAGACTCAAGTTTATAATTGTTTCCTTCTTTATACCTACTCTAGATTTAACCATTTTCTAATTTTAAGAACTCCATACTTTTAAAAAATTCTTTCTTGAGATTCATTTTAGCTATGGGATTATAGGCATCATCTTCTAACAGTGAAGCAACCCATAGGATTCTCTATACTTATATCCAACTTTTCCCCTTGCAACCACTCCTCAATCTGTAACAATTTGGATTTGCAATATCCAACTCTGTTGATATTGTTTACAGTAGAGTTATCAAGAACCTATTTGTTTCTAGATCCAATAAACACTTCCCAGTTTTCTTGCTTGATTTCTTAAAATACACATGGCATAACTGACTCCTAATTAAAAAAAAAAAAAAAAAAAAAGATCCTGCGTTGGCATTCATGCCTCCACATTCTCTTGGTTTTTCTTCTACCTTTGTGGTTACTACATCTTAATATTTCTTTTAAAAAACACACACAGATACACACTATAAATATATGCGTGTGTAATATATATATATATATATATATATATATATATATATATATATATATGCATGCTATTCCTGGCCACGTGTTGCTGTGGCTCAGTCTAGTTAAATGGAAAAGAAAGAAAAGAGAAAGTGCACGTTTCTAATATGTTTAATTGCAAAATGCTTGTGGGTATACAATGTGCCCTCCCAGGCAGCTGCCCCTGGCATACTACTGCCCTCGCCCTGCCCAGCTGGTCTGGCCTCGCACACGTGCACCTCTGCAGCCCAGGCCCCCCTGTGCCAGCCTTCAATTCCACTCCTCACAGACGGCCCGCTCCCCATGCCCTGTGCCCTGCGCCCCACGCCCGAAGCGGTCCAGCTGCTCCTGACTCCCACTGGCAGGGGCTCTCGTCGAGCTGCCCAAAAGCTGGAGGAAAAAGGAACCAAGGAAGCTCCCTTGCCATTGCCTGCCACAATCCTGGTTAATCCTCACCCACCGGTGTGGGGAGGACCGCAACAGCTGCCCACACCCCGAGCCCCAGCCCAGCCCCAGCCTGAAGCCCAGTCCCGCATTGGTTGATATTTCACAACAAGATAATTGGCACGCTGATTGAATTCCATCCCTGGCAGATCGAGTGAATTCCAAAATTCTGTTGGATAATTAACTGCTTCATCTGCTTCCACAACAGTGTCAATGGACTTGTATGTGACTGCCTGGCTTTGAATGTTAGACTGAATAATATTGTTAAGTTTGTAGCGTGTGTTACTTTTATGTCCAACAGATGGCGCTGTTTTTCAAAAAAAACATGTTTTTACCTGTTTTTTTTAAAAAAAGCATGTTTTTACCTGTCACATGTGTGACATCTATATAATCTAAACTAATAAAAGCGAAATATTAAAATTAACCGTTTCTCCGAGACAGGGTAAGCCACGCCCACCAGCCAATCAGAGCGGCTGTATGCAAATTAGCCCAGCCAACATGGCAGCCGCCACTCACGGACCTGAGTAAACAGCCCTTTCCATTGCGGCAGGAGCGAAAGTGAAGCTGCGCCCTTCAGCTCAGCTCCGATTAAATTGCCTCTAGCAAAACACAGCTTTTTGAAACATTGTAACAATCATAGAATCCTCCGGAGCTGAAGGAAAGAGCAGCTCCGGCCTAAACAGTAAAAGTAACAATTGTTTCATTATAGACGCTGCGAGGTGAAGCAGAGTAGGCTTTGTTAGTAGTTAGAAGGCTGCCTTAAAGGAACAGTGTATCAATTATAGAAGATGACCACAGGCCTTCAAGGAACAGTATCAATTATAGGCGATAAATCACAAAAACCTGCGTCCAGCCAGCCTTGCTGGGACGTTGGGTCAATGGGAGCTGTGGGCAGCCTTAAAGCCCCTCACCCAGGCTGGTCAGGCACGCCAGCAGGTGGGCATCCCCCGAGGGCTCCCAGACTGCGAGAGGGCACAGGCCGGGCTGAGGGACC